>JANHFL010002880.1:395113-410977 GCA_032468155.1 Oxyrhabdium leporinum | reverse complement strand
CGTCCAAATAAACTAGTACTCCTTTGTATAAATGTTCATGGAGCACTTCGTTTATTAATTGCATAAACACAGCAGGTAACCTTGTAACCCAAATGGCATGACTTTAAACTGGAATTGCCCCAGCTGACAATTCAATGCTGTTTTCCACTCGTCTCCTTCTTTGATTCGTATTCGGTAATACGCTTCTCTCAAATCCAATTTCGTAAACACTTTCCCTTTGCAGAAATGATTCAGCATATCACACTGCGTTCAGACCCCTAAAATACACACATAGCCTCATCTTCCCCCTTTCTTTTCTTTAAACAATACAGGAGCCGCCACTTTTGATTTCACCGACTCGATAAATCCACAAGCTAAGTTGCTATCAATGTACTTCCGCAATTCTGTCATTTCCGCCGGAGTCATGGAATACAGTTTCGGTTTTGGTAACACTGCCCCTGGTTCCAATTCTATAGCACAGTCCGTATTCCTATGGGGAGGAAGGATGTCACATTTCCCTTTTTAAAAAACCTCCGAGAGCTCACGGTACTCTTTGGGGATCCTTTGCTCTCCAGGTAAACTTTCTCTGGCCGCTGACGCTGTAGCTGTAACCACAGGCGTCTTGGGAGGAGGCACTTTCTTTCCTTCTGGTGGACGGGTTGGCAATGGGCCCAATCCTATTATGATTTTCCTGAATCCCTCTTCCCATCAGATCAAACTTCTGAAAGCAAACTGTTCCACTGGTTAATTGTTCTCACTGCCAGGAAGTTTCTTCTTAATTCCAGGTTGCTCTTCTCCTTGATTAGTTTCTATTCATTATTTCTTGCCCTGCCCTTTGGTGCTTTGGAAAATAAGTTGACCCATTCTTCTTTGTGGCAACCTCTAAAACATTGAGCGTCTTTTGCTCATCTTTCTAATCAGCTTTAACACCAAAAGAAGGATTTAGCTAAGCTATTATTGTCCACTGTAGTAACTTTAAGGATACTATAAATGCATTAAATAAAATATTTATTTCAAGAGCAAGTATTAAATATGTTGAATATTGTATTAGTGTGTGTGTGTGTGTGTGTGTGTGTGTATGTATGTATGTATGTGGAAGATAAAAACTAATACAATATTCAATATATTTAATACTTGCTCTTGAAATAAATATTTATATATATATATATAGTCAGAAAAGCCTGCAATTTATATATATTCTCCTTTTCCACTTATTTTCAATATGAATCATACAGTATTGTACTTATTGCTCAAGAGTGCTATTTAATGGCTTTGACAATAAGATCCCCTTTAAATGCACTTTTGGCTTGTTAATAACCTCTGTTTCAGAGAGGAGCATTATATTTCAACTTAATTTATCATCACTGCATCCAAAATGTATCCATTTATGTGAAACTAAATTCCCCTGAAATGGAATACACTGTCAATATCAGTGATTCATCAGCAAAACCAGAAATGAACTAGACCGCAAATCAGTTTTATTTGTGATTCCATGAAGCAAAGAAAAACTTCAGTTTAACCAATGAATTAAGCTGCTAGCAGTGCACAGAAACATGGATATTATAATGTTAAACTATTTTCTTTAATTTTTGTGTCCAATAATGGCATTCTGTTTTGTATTAATGTTTTAAACTTATTTGGGTTGTTTGAGAGTTAACCTGCAGAGTTAGGTTGATAAATCCACTCTATTACAGTTCTCAGTGCAATTAGAACTCAATGTAGAGAATCCAGTTTTAACTTGTCAAAACTGATTCTAAAAGCTAATGTAGTTAAATATAGTGATTTTGTACCATCCTTTTTTTTTATAGAACCCTATGAAATTCATGATTATTTTTGGGATTTTAAACCTTACCTTAAAAAGGCTTTTATAATTAGAATTTCAAGCATTTTCAAAATACGTATAGAAATTACATTTTCTAGTGTGTTTGAAAAGTTGCTCAATATTTCCACAGACTTCCATTAACAAAACAGAACATCATTATCCAGATATGAAGTAATAAAGGAGTTCAAAGGACAATCACAGAGCAGTAAAAAAGGCTAAATTGGAGATTGGGAGCACAGGATCAAAGCCACACCCTTTACTATTCTGTGTCATACGATATAAAAAAAGAGCTGGAACTTTAATTGCAGTCATTGCCCTCTTGACCTTTTTTATATGCCCTCCATCCCTTTGATGGGGTTCTAGTCCCAAAATCTACATATAACACAAGAAAATAATTGTGTCTTGTATTGATGTCTATATAGGTAATCCTCGACTTACATCAGTTCATTTAATGACCGTTCAAAGTGACAATGGCACTGAAAAAGGGACTTATGACCGATTTTTCACACTTATAACCGTTGCAGCATCTCCATGCTCATGTGATCAAAATTCGGACGCTTGGCAACTGACTCATATTTATGACAATTGCAGTGTCCTTGGGTCATGTGATCATCTTTTCCGAACTTCTGACTAGTAAAATCAGTGGGGAAGTCAAATTCAATTAACAACTGTGTTACTAACTTAACAACTGGAGTGATTCATTTAACTATGACAAGAAAAGTTGTAAAATGGGGCAAAACTCATTTCCCAATGTCTCACTCAGCAACAGAAATTTTGGGTTCAGTTGTGGTCGTAAGTCAAATACTATTAATGTATTAGTATGCTTTTTGGTAGGGTTTTCAGTCTTCCTGACATCTAATAATTCACCAATGCACTTTGAATGTGCTAAAGTTGTTGCAACTGAAAGTTGCCTTGTGGCTAACATTGGGATAACCATTTTTTCTATTTAGACATTTTACTGCACTGTGAAATACAGATGTTAAAGATTTGCAGCATTATGCAATATAGGAAATATATACAATTGTATTGTCAGATGCTTAAATAATTTGGATGAATTAAAAATTCCCTGTGACATTACCTTATAAGGAATGAAAAATATTAGTCCAAGGTTGACCATTGCTAAAAATTGTTGAAGCTCATTTATAAGAGGAAAAACTGAAGTGAATGGCTAAAAGGTGAAATCATTGCTGCAAATAACTTTTACTATATTTGTGAATAACCTAATTTGAAATATTTGTAGTATGAAAGTAGAACATCAAAATAGAGTAATATTACTTTAGCCAAAAAATAAATAAGGTAAATATAAATTAAAGATAGGAGATAAATTTAATTTCACCTCAGGTGGAAATATATGTACTAAGTTTTAAAAAATGTGCCTATTCAAAAATTGTAAAACTATAAATAAAGGATTTATATATGTATCAAATTTAAAGGGATTGATCATCACCCAAAACAAATCAATCTCTTTTGTGCCTTGTAAAAAGATGCAAACAAAAAAGTTACCCAAAATTAATGAAGGCCGTAATCAGTTTTAAAGCGGGATTGAATGATTCATGGAGAATAAATGTATTACAGTAATAGCCGGTAAATAATGCAAAAGATCCTATTAGAGCAAGTCTCGGATTGTTGGTCAGTATGTATGCTTTTTTAACTGCAAAGGTGCCCAAAAAGTTTTGTTCAAATTACATCGAACTTCATTTGTATCGAGAGAGTTGTACTTGTGGGAATTCAGAGTGAGTTGGTTGTTAGGACAACAGATACCTTTGGTTCACTGGACAATATAATTGATAATTGGAAAATCAGTAGTAAACGCTAATATAAGTTAAAGAAAAAGCAAGGTACTTGTCTGGAATGTGTGGTTGAATTGCTATATAATATTTTGTGGTTGAGATTACTGTGTACACGTTGTCCTTGATTTACAACCATTTGTTTAGTGACCATCCAAAGTTACAATGGCACAAAAAAAGGGATTTAATATTTCACACTAACAACCACTGGAGCATCCCCATAGTCACATGATCAAACTTCAGGCACTTGGCAACTGGCATGTATTTATGACAGTTGTATTGTCTTGGGATCACGTAATCACCATTTGTAACCTTTCCAGCTGGTTTCCAACAAGCAAAGTCAATGAGGGAAGCCAGATTTGCTTAACCGCCGCATGATTTACTTAGCAACTGCAGTGATTTGCTTAACAACCATGCCAAAATGATTGTAAAATGGGACACAACTCACTGCACAACTGCCTTCTTGGCAACAGAAATTTTGGGCTCAATTGTGGTCATAAGTCAAGGACTACCTATATGATTTCAAAGAAGTTATAGTGATTCCTGCCTGGTTATCTCTTAATATCAACCTTCTTAATTCTTAATTTTCAGTATTTATATTATATTACATATTTATTCATTTTTTAAAAAAATGTCTTGTGTTTTGAGTGGAATATCTTTGAAATAGCCCAGTGATTACTAGCTAGCCATGTTTCCCCAAAACATGGCATAAGATCTATTATTTAAATGACCATATTTTATCATTACTTTGTCTTTAAATGATTTAGTTAAGAAAATATTGACAAGAACTTGTCTAACATATGCAACTAATGATGATGAAGCATATTGTATGGAATTGGCTCTTTTGAATTATGCTTATTTACTTATATATTTATTTCTGTCAGCGTTTCAGCATTTTTTTTTGAGCAACAGTTATCATACTAGATATCTTTATTTGTGTCTCCTCTTCTAAGTTAAACAACTGGCAACAACCAGAAATTTAGTAATTTGGGCAGGACTAGAACCCACATTTTCCTGTTTATGTTACTAAGTAATAATTATTGCTTGGACTATTAATTAGGATTCTTGTTAGTGAGGAAACTGAGATGAAAATCTGTGAGGACTATATGACTCTTGGAGATTTTTCATCAAATTAGTCTATAAACCCTTGGTTGGAAAACCATAAGTCTGATATGAGGTTACCAACAATATCTGTTTCCTAATTTGCTTCCAGACCTAAGGCTTCAGGAAATACTTTGGAATCAAGAAGGAGATGGATGTGGTATTAAAGGACTTTAAAATCTGTCTTTCATGCTGCCTTTGGGGGAAGAACTGGGGAGGGAAAAATGACATAATATGTGTGATGATGACATCATTAAAATGACACAAATTGTATACTTCGGTTCTCAGTCTAATTTCACAAGTTTTGTAACTGAATAGTTCTGATCTCCAACAAGAATGAATTTTCCTGGAAACCTGAAAAGGAAAAGAGAAAAGAATTGACAGAAAGAAACTGAAACAGAGTAAATGAAAACTGAGGAGAAAAGAAGGAACCAGAGAAAGAATAGATAACCATACCCAATTGTGGAGAGATGGATGAGCCAGCTCTCAATGCCTTATTCCTTACTCATTTCGGTCCCGCTGGCTGGAGCTGGCTGGAAGTTGAAATCCACAAAATTGCCAAGTTTGAAAAAGACTGATCTATATTCAGAGAGGCTGCACAGTTCATTAAGTCAAATTGACAGCTCCTTTTTCAGCTGCTGAAGCTTTTAGAAAGTTTTCATTTTTCTGGAATTTATGTTGTCCTCCATGCTGTTCAGGGAGCTCTAGGAAACTAGATGATATAGGTGCAGCAAGCAGTTAAATTGGTAGAGATAAAAATAAAACAGAATCTATATATAGTTCTTCATAGTGCAAGGTTCATTTATTTTCTTTCTTAGAACTATTGATATGTGTTCTGCACTGAAGTCATTTAATCCTTGTGTTTAGACAGCGAATCTGTTTCTGCTTGACTCTTCTATTAATTGCCTGTTTGGACTGGGATTTCATAAGCCCTGGATGCTGAAATTTAAATTCTGATTGTTTGTAATTGTATGTACTTAATATAGTATGACAGAATAAAGTTGATACATTTAAGACCCACAATAAACCCAGGGGTAGGTCTCCACAGCTTCTTCCTTGGTATCATGTACTTTGCATTTCTTAGTTATATCCCAGGCTATAAGGAAGGAAGGAAGCTATTTTATACAGGTAATTATTTGTTCAAAGACTGACTTTCATTCTATGTGGTGTGCATGGAGACAGCAGAAAATGGGGCAAGGACTGCTAGTTTACCTTCCTCATCCTCCTCATCCCACTTTACTGGCTGTATTTATACCAGTAATGAATATGAATTTAGATTTAAGAATATGCTTTCTGGATCATAAATATTTTCCCCTAATCTTTTAAACAAGATATATTAAAAGAACACTGCTGAGATGCAAAACATGTATGCTTTTCTGCATTATTCAGAAGAGAAATGATTTGGGAGAAATAATCTCAGAAGTCAGCTAGAAGATGTAAAATAGCTGTATGTTATTAAAACATTTAGATGCCACCTAATTCAATGCCATACACTCATTTGAAAAAGTAAGTACGCCCCCTTTGAGTTATGGTTTTATGTATCAGAACATAGTAAAAACAATGTGGTCCTTAGCAGTTCTTAAAAGTAGGTAAATACAACCTCAGATGAACAACTGAACAAAAACACATGATATATTACACCATGCCATCATTTACTTTACAAAAAAAAGCCAAAATGGATAAGCCATGTGTGAAAAACTAAGTACACCAAATACTATATATCAGCATGAAGATCTCATATCAACTGTCAAGTGTCAGCGTTCCAATGAAACTCCCTCATCTCCATTCAATAGTCAGAATCAAAGTCCATCCAAATAATAAACTTTATTGAAGAAGTCATATTGACATATCTGGAAAAAATCAAATCTGAGAGTCCCGGGTTTTCCCATCCCAAAAGAGAATTCAAAGGCCATCCCCTGCACCCCATCAGTCCATCACATTGTCCAATCCTTCGTCCCATTTAGAGACATCCCCATATTGGTACAGTGTAACATGTCCTTGACTTGGTAAGAAAGAATGTTGTTTTGTCTACTAATCTACTCCACTATGAAATCCCCCCTCTCAATTTCCCAGGCACTAAAATGTGGCAGTTTGGAAACTTCCTGTTAAATATGGCTTCCCACCCTGACATCAAGCATGGTAGTGTTAAGGTGATAATTTGAGCTTATTTTGCAGCCACAGGACCCTGAACACCTTGCAGTCATTGAGTCAACCATGAAGTTCTCTGTACGACAGAGAACTGTATTCTAGAGTTAAATGTGAGACCATCTGTCCAACATATAGTTTGGCCAACATTGGGTCATGCAACAGGATAATGATCCCAATCATAAACTACAATAGAATGGTTGAAAAAAGAGAAAAAAAAATCAAGTTGTTGCAAAAGGCCAGTCAAAGTACAGGCCTCAACCTGCTGGAGTGGGATCTCAAGAGTGCTGGGCATGAACAAATGCCCAAGAACCTCAGTGAACTGAGGCAATGCTGTAAAGAAAAGTGGACCAAAATTCCTGCTCAACAAGTGAGAGACTGTTAAAGTCATACAGAAAACAATTACTTACAATTATTGCCGTTAAAGGTGGCTCTACAAGCTATTGAATCATAAAGTGTACATTAGTTTTTCACACATGACTTCTCTATTTTGGCTTTCTTTTTGTAAAATAAATGATGACATGGTATAATATATCATGTGTTGTTGCTTATCTGAGGTTGTATTTACCTACTTCTAAAAACTGCTGAGGACCAGATTATTTTTACTATGTCCTGATATGTAAAACTATAGAACTCAAAAAGGGTGGACTTACTTTTTCACATGACTGTATCTGTTTGAGGTTTTCTGAATTAAGATTGAAGAAAAAGTGAGTTATTTGAGTTGTAACAAATAAAACATTTTGTATATCTTTGTAAACATGCTACAGTATCTTAAATGCCCTTCTTTTGCAGTTTAAAGATTCATTAAGTGGGGCAACTATTAATTTGAAAACCATTTGCTTGCTTGCTTTCATTCTCTTTTGTGCCTTTCTTTGAACCCCACTGTAGTGGTTTTAAAATCATGTGTGAACCCACACTATAGTTAAAGTTACATGTTTTGTGAACCTTTCCAATTGTGGCTTATTCAATAAACCAAGCACATCAGCAATTAGCCCAAAGAATAAATGTAGTCCTGATATTGGTCCTGATATTGGTCTATGCTCACCAGCATTCTAATTTTAAATTGAATGGCTAACTCTGATCACATTTATTCTACAAAATAATCTAGCTTTGAATGACAGCTAGTTTCTGTACAGCTGCAAAAGTGACTGTAAGCAGAGCCATCTAGCGCAGGAAAGGGAACAATTGGTATATAACATGAAGTGCTCAACAGCCTTCCTAGCCATGATTTATTTGTTAAATGTATTTGCCACCCATCTTGCTGTGGGGCTGCCATCTGTTACTCAAACACAACCCTTGGGTGCATTGCATACTGGTTCTGTTAGGGTATGTCACCCCATCCAAAACAAGAAATGGAAAGTGATTAAAGTTGGCAGGCCCAAAAATCCAGATCCATTCAGTCTTCCTAGGACTGAAGCCGTTCTCCCTCATTCAAACCCCACAGCCCCGCTTCATTTTAGATTGACTGAAATGAAATCTGACTCAAAAAGATTGAATCTTTTTGACTTCATCAAGACTCTGCTAAGTTCCCATAATCAGCATTTCTGCATCGCCCCTGCAGCATCCCACAAGAGTTCTCACTTTATTTATTGCTCTATTTATACAATTCATATGGCTGCTCAACTCACAAATTGAGATTTTGGGCAGTTATTGTAGAATTAAGAACTTGGAAAAAGGATAAAGCAATTAATATAAAAACTGTAAAAACAAAACATCAAACAGCATCTAAACTAGGGAGAAACTCAGTCTGTTCACTGACCCAAACAACTGACCAGAAGGATTGGCCTACTGTCCTGAAAAGCCATCTTTTTAGCACCTTGCAGAAGGCCAACATTGGTTAGGACTATCTGAATCTTGAGGGTATGCTTTTCTGGAAGGAAGGTATTGCCTGGCTCCCATTAGAAGACATAGAGGGACAGACACGATGGAAATAGGCTTTGGCCTCTCTTTCAGCTAGTCTGTACTACCCCTACTTGGGTAATGGGAAGGAGTAACTAGGTGGCTCCCACCATCATTTTTTTCTTCTCTTCTTGCCGTATTTGCTTTTTGCAAAGATGAAAAAAGTAAAGCTAAAGAACAGACTGCTACTGTAATCAACTGCTGCTGTGCCAAACAATCATTTAGAGCAACCAGAAAGCAAGCAAGCAAGGGTGGGATCAAGGATCCATCCCACCACTTTGCTTCAGGATGGAAGGGAGAAATCTTAGGAGACAGAAGCAGGGATGAGCCAGGAACTCCCAGCAAGGGGCAATTTTAATTCCAGGACTCCAGGGCTAAAACAGCGATGCTGTGTTCCCTGTGGAGAAGCAGCTGAGCTGATTAATTTGTGAGTTAATCAGCTCAGCATGTGAAGATTGCTGGAAGCCCTACAATGTCATGGGGACATGCAAGGCCACTGCTGATCTTATGAGCACAATTCAGATCTTGTTACTCTTTTGAAAAATTGCTTTCCTTCTTAAAAGAGAAAATTAGAATCAATTTACCTGCACCTCATACTTTGGGCAATACATGATTTTGTGCAAAGCTTAACAGGAAAAATTAGTAGCATCCAGAAGACTAAAAGCATTTAAAATTAAATCTAAAACATGCATAAAAAGATTGTTTATGCAGTTTTCTGGGGATATAATTTGCCCCCAGAAGGAACTTGTTCTGTTCTTATTCCAACCCTGGAACACAGACTCTTTTCTCCCTGAATTCCAGCATTTAGAGGATGGTAAATCTCTGTAAATATTGCTATTAAACTAATGTATATGGAAAGGCAAAACGAAGTGTACGAAAAAGGAAGGCCATCTCCCCACTCTTGGACAAAGGAGACATGCAGCGCAGAACTGAGGGATTGAAGAAAACTTAGTTATAGGCTTGGCATTTTAAATTTCCTCTGACAGGTTTGTTTCTGTTCTGTTCTACATGCTCAGCTAGTCACCTTCCCCAAGAACTGTGGGAAAGGGTATTGTGAAATTGCTCACAAATTCTTCCCTGCAAATAGATATTCTTCTAGCACCATTATGAAGGAGGAGGAAGGAGATGGGCTCTGAGCATTTCAGTTATCTTTTGCATGAGCTTTAAAGACCTATTTTATTGTGAAGAAAAAAGGAAAAAAAACTTAGTATACTTTTTAGTAATTATGATACAACTATTGCAGTATGTTTTTGGTTTTGCATACTCCCCTTTCCTTATTTTTTTGACCGAGTTATGACTGCATCAGCATATAATTAATCATGTGGTTGGCATGCACAATACGGATAAGTTAATAGCCTGGTTTTACCTTTCAAAGTATCCTAATATCTATCTATGCATTCCAAATTAAGGACATTATTCATTTTGTTCAGATCACTTTTAAGATAGTTCTGTAACGATTTGTACTTTGTTAATTTCCAGTAACTGAAGGAACATGAATTTCAATTTGCATTCAATTTCAGTTTCTGGATAACATATAACGTCATTATCCAGTTTAAGACTAATGTACCTTGCTAATGACCCCCCGCCCAAAAAATTGCAATAATAGATTTATTGTAAGTTGAAAAGGCAGCTATAATTAAACCATAATAATTGTGACATTACTGAAATTTTATTGACCATGAATTTTATGATACATAAAAAAGCCATAAAAAGTCACAGGAAGATACAGTTCCTATATATATTTTGTGTTTCTCAGTTTTAATTTTAATCCATTCATTAATGTGAAACCATACCTAAAATGATGTAAGTCAGATTACTGAGGAACCTCTTTCTGGAGATACTGTGCTACCAGTATATTCAAATTATTCAATGGCTCCTCTTATGGAACTCAGTCTCATAAGGTTTCTTCTCCATCACTTGCCATTTTGTCAATGTCAAGTTTTATACTACACTAGTCTTAAACTGGATAATGACATTATATGTTATCCAGAAATTGAAACTGGATACAAATTGAAATTCATGTCCCTACAGTTATGTGGTAAAAGATGAAATTAACAAAGTATAAGCTGTTTAGAAGTACTCACATTTCTTGTACATGAAATGGAACTTGTTATGATACCAGATCAGGAGGACCTGTCTTTAACTTTAACTGTGGTTTGTTGTATCCCCAGAGACCATGAAACTAGGCTTTTTTTCACCCTAAGTAGTACAATAGTCATGTTTCAATTCATTTTAAATTGAAGTTTCTGTTTTTACTGACTTATGAATAAGCCAGAAACGAAGGGGAGAACACAAGGTTCACAGAAGTGGCATATTGCTATGCAAAACTTCAGTAATAAATTTTGTTTCTGTAATTATCATGATTCCAATTTCCTTATTACAGACATACTTGTCCTACAAAAGTCCGAAAGAAATCATTCCCTCAGTTTTCCATAGAGGCAGTGCTTGGGAACAGAGCAAAATTGAATGACAGCATGTATTGCAGCTTCAAATTATTCTGTGTCCTATGGCTTCTGTATAGCTTGTTTTTTATTTTAAAAGTGATAAAGTTATAACCATTGTATTTTTATTTCTCTTCCTATCTCATAACCCTTGACAGTAAATTAGAACACTGTAGTATGCTGTGCACTATTCTTATTGCTAAATAGAAAGCAGTGTTTGAAAAGAATAGGCATTCTTTTAATATATCACTGAACAACAGGGACATCTGGAAGTTGTGATTGCCCTTATCATCTCACCCAGGCCCACCTTGCACAATCTCTTCTTGGCATTTGGTAGCAAAAGCAATGCAATTCAGAATGCTTCAATCTGTTAAATGTTCCTCTGCTTATTAACCTCGAAAAAATAATTTGACAATGACATCACAGATCAGGTTGACCTAGGGATTTTTGACAACATTTCTACAATAAAATCTATTTTAAATGTAGAGCTATATTAGAGATAAAGAGAGAGAGACAGACAGACAGACAGACAGACAGACAGATCATGACACAATTTCCCACCATTTATTTTTCAGGATAATTTCTTGTTGACCAGAATTGTATTACTGTACAGTTCAGATCAAAAGCTGCATGTTTTTTGAGCATTGTAAACAAACTCTGTATTTTCTCTTTTTTTAAAAGGCCATGTCGGTATCATCATGTTAATAAAACAATTTTCTGTTCGTTCAGATTAATATTTATCATCTTTCTTAATCATTTCTAAAAATTTCTGCTTTTATCTGCACCCTTAGGCTTTTGACAACCTCTCAGTATTGGCTTATTTCAGATGCCTTCTCTGTCTCTTTCTTGTTTGGCAATAAATGGAGTGGCCATTTTAATTTTGCCCCAAAATATGAGAGGTTCATTACATTAATCTTCTACAATTCAATAAATATTGGCTAGAGGTTGTGGGATCCAATCTATAACATAAGTCATCAAATAGCAGAAGACTTCCCAGTGCTAAACTCCACTAAAAGTGTTATAGAATATTTTAAAAGAAATTTTAGAAGAAATTTGTAAGCTGCTTAGCATTTTTCCTATGGTATGTAAGCCTGTCATGGTTTGGGGACAAACAAATTCTAGTGTACTCTCCTATTTATCCCTGAAAAGTGAAGTTTGCTCTGTTGTTTCATTTAACAGTGCATCATAATTATTTTTCTTAATCCAAGAATTGCTTAAATTAGCATGCCAAAGTATCCAATTCAATGTTTATAAAATTTTGTTATTCAAAATTACTAATCTCCACGTATTGTTTCCTTCCATATCTGCTTAAATATGATGAATAGCTGTGTGTTTCACTTATAGAAAAATGGGAAATAATCTATAAAATAATCCTGCCCAAACATTTTAACCAGAGGACTTTATTTTCTTAGAAGTCTTCAGAAGCAGCAATTTTTAAATTTTGTGGGGTGTGCCTTTGAGTCAAAGGCACCCCAAACCCACCTTTCTTAAAAGCAAGTGATTATAATCACTCTAATTACTCAAACAACCTCTTGGTATGGTTTGGTTTAGGTTTTGGTTTTGGACTTATATCCAATCATTATATACATTTATTACAGTGATAGTAGAACCATGTGTTTATCATAGAGTCAACAATCAAAGTGAAACAAGAGCTCGCCTCCCTGGGCAGCATAGAAGTTTGACAGTAAATAAACAAACAAGTATTTACAATAATTTAACTCTTACATCGGCTACTTAATATTCCATTGCATGCACACATGAGCCAGGCAGCTGGGTTGATTTATCACAAATGTGCACAGCACTGATAGAAGCAGTTCATTTGTTCCACCCTTCACAGAAGTGGGTAAAGCTAATCAGAGACCTTTAGCTTATTGTGATATCCAAATTCAAGCTCCTAATTTGTTGTTCCCAAACAAGCAAATTTTGGGAATCTACAAACGCAGCTTTGCTGCTGGAAATAAAAACTAGGATTCTGGACTCAGATACCCAAAGATCAATTTTATTTACTTGTGTGAATGGTGATGTAAAATGGAATCAAACATTCTTTATGTTGATGAACTGGCTATTCGCATTATGGCAAAATAACTCATTGTGTACAAATATTAATTGGGAGGCATATACAGTGATTTGGCCCACTGTATACATGTAAATTTTTTTCTTATTATTATTGTCTCTCATCGAATAGACTTTGGAAAAGAGTGTACCGCTTAACATCTTAAACCTGTGATTTAGTAGTGCTGTTGAAAAACAAAATGTGTGTCCTGACCTAGGCTTCCCAAGATCATGAAACAGACTCCTCATTCCAATAAAACCCCTTTTATTTAGATAAAAAAGGATTTCCTCTCCAGCAAAGTCCCGGCAAACAGTCTTTCATGAGATTTCACAACTACAGACCTTTATCAGGCTTGGAGAGTGGCCAAGCCGACATCGTCCAAATGCCACGCTGTAGCAGCAATTACTTGGCAAGAAGTAAGGAACAGATCTTCACCCTAATGAACTGAACTAATTGTCCCCTTCAAACACAACTCCCCTTTCGCTCCTCTTTTATTTCCTATGGGAGGGACCATTCATCGTCCACCTGACCCTTTATTCCCGAGTCAACCCTTGTTCCTTAACTATTCCCTTCTCTTGCCAGCTCTGCGCATGCGCACACTGGGAACAACCTCCAGCTGTTCTTCTGCCCCACTGATCTTTGGCTCTGAAAGCAGCTGATAACTGTCAGACGACCCTGGCCCCAACTCTGCCTCCGACGCAGAGCACTCGTCAGTCTTCCCCAGACTCCAGGACTGGCCCATGTTCCTCCCCAACCGCCTCACTGTCCAAATCTGCCACCAGCTCCACTGCCGCTGACAAGCCACAACAACCAGGCTCAAGGTTGACTCAGTCTTCCATCCTTCTGAGGTCAGTAAAATGAGGATCCAGATTGTTGGGGGCAATATGCTGACACTGTAAACCACTTAGAGATGCCTGTAAAGCACTCTGAAGTGATATATAAGTCTAGATGTTATTGCTATTTTTCCATTAAACCAAACTGCTCTGAGATGCTATATCAGGCGTGTCAAACTCAGTCATCACGGCAGCGTCATGTGATGTATATCAGGACTTTTTTCCCCTTTGCTAAATAGGGCATGGGCGTGGCCAGCACCGGATGCATCCAGCCTGTGGGCCAGGAGTTTGACAGCCCTGTGCTATATAAATAATTTAAAAAGCTTTATTATGAAAAGCTTGTACTCTAGCATTGTTTTTGCGGCACCCTATATACACCAGAATATATAGGTATCTAACCCTACGCTTACTTACCTTGAAAAGTTTAATTAATTGGGCTTCATCATTCCATGATAGTCTAATGAAATTTGGCTTCATTATTCCCCACATAAACTTAAAATGGAAACTTATTTCATAGTAATTTCAAAATAATGAAAGATTCTAAAAGTACATCAAAATATTCCTTTCTTTTATCTCCTATCCACAATTGCTTACCTGAAGGGTAAGGCACTTAACAGCATTCCATACCACACTAATAAATTCTTTCATTCTTTCTTCAGGACTTTTGCTGCACATTTCAGCTGAACTAAGCATGGCTTTCACGGGTACTGATAATGGTCGTGATTCTTTAAAAAAAAGAAAGAAAAACCAAATAGCTTGCTAAATGGAGTACATGTTACTAGATACCTAATAATCCCAGTAAAACCAAAATTAGTCCTAACTGAATCCTAATTTTAAAGTTCACCAGCACCAATAAGCTCCTTTGTGCTCCAAATTTAGAGCATATAAATGTCCTTAAGTTCGGTTCTCTTACAGATCTTTTGATCATGATTTGCTTGGCTCACAGCCGATTCCTCATAAACTTACTTCATGAATGGAACATCTAAAAGGAGATCTTTCTCTGGCCTTTAGAAGAAAAATAGAGTGACAGTAGCAATTAAGACTTAAAGGCAAAGAAAGGAAATTAGTTACCTATCAGTATAGATTTGTGGTTATCCTTAAACAACAACAACAAAAAAGGATAATAGGTAATATTTATCAACACATTGTGTCTTATAATGCTGAGGCCTTTATAGGTCTTAAGGAACAGAACTCCATTGTCCTTTACCAAAACTATTTTACTGGTTATATCAAGGGAAGCTAGTACTGCATAGTTCAAATACATTTTCATTTTTAAGAGTGCTTACTTCCTAATTATCTTCAATTTTGGATAGGTTGAACCCTGACAAAGATGTCAGGTAGACCAGACTAAGAAAACAGGCACTTTGAAGATATAAGCTACTTTTATTAGAACAACTAATAAGTGCTAGCTAATAATAGTGGAATCCTGCTATCTTTCCTCCCTCTCATCTGAGATCTTTTTGCTAATTATTTTCTTGGTCTGGGCTCAAGTTCTGTTTATCTGATCATTGCCTTGATCATTGTCTTCCCACTATCCTTCAAGGAAATCGTTTTTATCCATTATAAACTGTGATCTTCTCTGATTTTTCTTGTCTTTTTCTATGGAGTTTCCTTGCCTTTTTCTATTTTCCAGTAAGGATCTAGCAACAAATACCATGTGTGAAGAAAAATATAACAGACCCTGGGAAAACAGAGAAGGAAATAGGTCCACTGCAAAAGAGACAGTCAAAGGAAGGAAGGAAGGAAGGAAGGAAGGAAGGAAGGAAGGAAGGAAGGAAGGAAGGAAGGAAGGAAGTAAGGAAGG
>JANHFL010002880.1:336523-368220 GCA_032468155.1 Oxyrhabdium leporinum | reverse complement strand
ATACACTCGTGAATTGGGGGGGGGGGGGGTTATCTGCCTGAACTATTTCTGAATACTATCTTTTTCCTCAGGATTTAAAAAACGTTGTCTAAGTAATTTTGCATATTTTCATCAAGGTCACTTCACTTACTCTTCCCAGATATGTTACTGTATATTTAACAAACTTTTCTCATTTTCTTTTGCTTATATATTTTCAGGGGAAATCTTTCTGTTCTGTAAAGGAGCAGATTCTTCTATATTTCCTAGAGTTAAAGAAGGAAAAATAGAACAGATTAAGTCAAGAGTTGAGCGGAATGCTGTGGTAAGATCCAAATTCGATTAAGTATAACTTATATTGTGTGTCTATCAGACAGAAAGAAACGTAATTTTCCCCAAAGCTACCAGTACTCTGGAACATTGATGTCGACAGCAAATCAAAATTCCATCAAAATCATATGGTAATATCATGATGCAAATCTCATCTCTCTATATTTGCATTTTTTCCATCCTTCTGTCTAATGGAAGTATATACAATAAGTTGTGATACTCAGTTCATGATGACATGAAGCAAATTTTGTCATATATTCTCTTGGTTTTTTTCCTGCTCCCTGCATCTACCTGTGTAGAACCAAAGATCTGAATGATCTGATCCAAAGATCTCACACAAGAGTGATGTAATTATACATCATTTAAATATTCTTTCCTGAGATGTGAAAGTATCATATGATTGTCACCATTTTAAACCTTATTTTACTTTATGGGATCCTCAGGCATTGTTTTGGAAGATGTCAGCCATACAAGCCCTCAATGGCTCCATCTTCCTGATGCTACACTTTTAAGTGGTATGTTTGTGGTTTAGCATTATATGTAAGTGAAACCACAATAGTTTGTTCAGCAAATCATGCCTTGGACTTCTGTGTAGACTAGAGCTCATTAGTAAAGCATGCAACCTTTCCAATAAATATTTTTGTGCTTCTAAAACAATTGTTTTTAGGAGGGTTTGCGAACATTATGCATTGCATATAAAAAATTCACACATGAAGAGTATGAGATTGTGGAAAAGCAGCTTCAAGAGGCAAAGTTAGCCCTTCAGGATCGGGAAAAAAAACTGGCAGAGGCATATGAACAGATAGAACATGGGCTTATCTTGCTTGGGGCTACAGCAGTTGAAGACCGGTTGGTGTTCTTCTTTCTATATATGACAGATATATCGTTCTTCATCTTAAATTCAGTTATAGCTAAGAAAAATTCCTGGTCCAAGTACCTATGTGATAAAAAGATTCTGCCCCTTATAGTTAGATTGGTTACGCATAATTTCTCAGTTTGGACAACATAGGACATTCTAGTTAACTAACGTTTCCTAATTTATTGAGACAAGGTCAAAGGGATTATTTGGGAAATGAAAGCTTTCTCATTTTTAACATAATGAGCTAAGTTACAGTAATCTGAATTGATTGAATGAAGCTTTAGAATCTCACCCGGCTTAGAAAAATGATCGCTTTAGTAGCAAATGTAAAACAGTTGAAAAACTGTCATTCTTTGGAGATGAAAAATTTAATTCCTGTATCAAAGTCAGATAATTGACCGATTTGTTAATAACACGATAGAAAATATATTGTTAAAAGGAATTTAAACTCAGGGATTCCCTTATATAGAAATGTAACAAAATGTAATGTAATGGATCCACTATATTTTTAATTCCAAATTTTATTAGTTATTGTTGTTGCTTCCTAGATTACAGGAAAAAGCTGCTGATACAATTGATGCTCTGCAGAAGGCTGGCATTAAAGTATGGGTTCTGACAGGAGACAAAATGGAGACTGCTGCAGCAGCCTGCTATGCCTGCAAGCTATTCAGAAGAAATACTCAAATTCTTGAGTTAACTACAAAGAAAATAGAGGAGCAGAATTTGCATGATGTACTATTTGAATTGAGCAAAACTGTCCTAAAGCACAGTGGCAGCTTAACAAGGGACATCTACTCGGGGTAAGTTGAAAATATTGATGATGCAGTGGTCAGAGTGCAATATTGCAGGCAAACTCTGCCCATATCCTGGATTTCAATGCTGATGGGGTTCAAAGTTGACTCAGCAGGCCATTTTTCTGAGGTCAGTAAAATGAGAACCCAGATTGTCGGGGCCAATATAATGACATTGTAAATCACTCAGAGAGTCCTGTAAAGCACTATAGGGTAGTATATAAGTCCAAATGCTATTGCTAATATACATGCTCAAAGTTGAAGTTTTCAGGAATAAGATGGACAGATTTTAAAATCTCTCGGTATTCAGAGTGAAAATAGGTGTATTCTTCAGCAGAAAATAATAAGGTATTGGTAGTTCTTTATCAGTATGTTTGGAATACTTTTGCAGGGCTGTGGATGTCCTCATGCATTCATTTTACAGTATATCTGAGCTCCCTTTTTCACCCTACTCATCTCTGGACCAGGAAGACCTTCAGACTATCATGCTTTGAAAGACTTGCATTTGGACTCTTGCAATGGGTTCTAGTAGTTCTGTCATTGAAAACCACATGGAAATTGCAGGTGGTGGAGGGGCTAGGAGGGTCCTTGCACACTTTTGTATTGTGTACCAATTGTGCCTGTTCCTAGATCAAGAGGCCCTACTCATGCTCACTCATGCCCTAGTCAGCCATCAGTTGGACTATTGTAATGCACTCTACATGGGGCTGTCCTTGAAGAGAATCCAGAAACTCCAGTTTGTGCAAAATGCAGTGGTGTGGGTAGTTATATGTGTTCCTTGTAGAATATGTTACACTTCTGCTCCATGAATTGCATTGGCTACTAGTTTGTTTCTGGATCCTGTTCAAGGTGCTGATTTTGAACTTTAAAGCCATACTTGGCATGGGACCAGATTATTTGAGGGACTGCCTCTCCCCAGTTACATCTCTCTGTCCCTCCAAATTTAGCAGAGAGAGCATGATGTGGATTCTGTCATTTAGGGAGCTACATTTGGTGGGCCCTAGGTAATGGAACTTCTCAGTTGTGGTGTTCACACTGTAGACTATTCTCCTGTCTGAGATTAGCTCAGCTTCATTGTTGGACCTACAATGTTGTTGGAAGTGTGTCTCCTCCAATGCAGCATCTGTCCTCTAGAGCAGTGCTCCCTCCACCTTTTGGGCATTAGGGATCGGTTCTGTGGAGAGAGGTTTTTCTGTGGACCGGAGGGGGTATGGTTTCACATGCTGCCTGCATCCCGTGGATGGGGCTTCACTTGTTTGCGCAGCCCAGTTTCTGGCATGCCGCAGCCCAGTGCTAGTCCAGGGACCGGGGAGTGGGGACCCCTGCTCTAGAACAATAATGGAAAATAGAAGTTGCACATCTGCTATCCCATGCAAATTGATGCTGTCTGATAGTGTTGGAAAGCATCCTTGAAATGTAAAAATAGCCCATTTTTATATTTATTATGTGACTTCTGAGGCAGACCAAGAGACTAATGGAATGGCAGTCTAGTGTCATTCTTTTCTACAATCCTTAAAGGGAAAACAAACCTGCTTTGGATTTATTTAAAAAGGAAACAAGACCTGCAACTCTAAATTTGCTTTATTTCAGGATATCTTTTGGCATGGCTGCTATTGCTTAGTTAAATTGCAAATCAGCATTAATTTCTATACTTTTGTCATTCAAAGGCTTTCAGCTGAAATGCAAGATTATGGTTTAATTATTGATGGAGCAGCATTATCATTAATAATGAAACCACGGGAAGATGGCAGCTCTGGTAACTACCGAGAAATCTTCCTTGAAATTTGTAGAAACTGCAGTGCAGTTTTATGCTGTCGCATGGCTCCTTTGCAAAAAGCACAGGTGTGTATTTCCATCTTTCTCATTATGTCAATACTGAAATTGTCATATAATACATTGTGGTAATTATAAAATGTTGAACACTCTCCTTCCAGTAACTGATTATGGATGGAGAAACAAAACACAAAGAGAAAAGAAACCAAAGAAAAATTTCTACATAAAAGTAATTAGTTAATAGCTCATTCAACATACATCCTGCTGTGATACTCATTTATGTATATTTCAAGCAGATTTCAAGATTTAACATACCTCCAAAACAACTAATTTTAACAAAGAAAAAATGTTATTTTTTATTTACTAATCTATTTTAGTAAATAATTAAAAAAAAGTTGGCTAATTAAGATTCTGTCTAAATTAATATCAGGAATAAAACTGGAAAAAGTTTAAAATGTGCAAGAGAGAAAATAGCTAAATATATCTTTGAGTGAAACATCTGTTACATTTTGACCATTGTTTAATATATTCTACCTACTTCCAGTGCTATGAGAAATGGGTAAATTTGGCTCTGTTGTGTTTGCTTGAATGAGAAAACTATCTGGAAATATTCACATGGATAATCTGCGCAGATAACTACTTATTATTTACTCCCTGTGATAAATAAAGGGGTGTACTAAGTTTCTTGAGAAAGTAAGATTCCCCACAACATGTTCTTTATCTACCCTTATTGTCAGTTTGCCAGAAAAAAAGTAATAATCCCTAGCAAATTACCAGCTGGACATAACTACAACATATAGAAATAGTAAAGTATTGCACTTTCCCCCTTTTAGATTGTAAAATTAATTAAATGGTCAAAAGAGCACCCCATCACATTAGCAATTGGTGATGGAGCAAATGATGTCAGTATGATATTAGAAGCACATGTTGGCATAGGTAAGTAGACAGACTCCATCTGAAGTAAGTAAGCATCTTCATTTCCTTTCACTAAAAATAAAGGGAGTCATAAGTCAAATTGTGCTGGGTCTGTCCTTCTTAACAGTCTCAAAAATTGTAATCAAATGTAAAACCCGGGGAATTTCTGGTATAAATTTTACAACTTGATTTCACAGCCTTGCACA
Organism: Oxyrhabdium leporinum; assembly: GCA_032468155.1. Classification (NCBI taxonomy): domain Eukaryota; kingdom Metazoa; phylum Chordata; class Lepidosauria; order Squamata; family Cyclocoridae; genus Oxyrhabdium; species Oxyrhabdium leporinum. Next base: position 363,370 of record JANHFL010002880.1, on the reverse strand, counting down.
TATTTTGCTTCACCAGCTCTCACCGTTCTTTCCCCTTAGGCTTAATTGGAAAAGAAGGTCGTCAAGCTGCAAGAAACAGTGACTATGCAATACCCAAATTTAAACATTTGAAAAAAATGTTACTGATTCATGGGCATTTTTATTATGTCAGGATATCTGAACTGGTGCAATACTTCTTTTATAAGGTAAGATAGTGTTTTCTTTATCTTTTTAAAATGTTTGAAGCACTCAATAATAAGGTATCTTTTCAACTGTGTACAATGGTCTCAGAAGTCAACCGAAGTCACTTCTGCTTGTGCACAATGATGCTGATCTACTAACACCAGCAGTAGTACACACTCTCAAATTATTGGGAAGGTTTCCTGGCATTCTGATGCTTTCTGGAGTATCAGTAACCTCTCTCTCCATATTAATGGAAGGATTTTCCACTCATGTAGTGTGATTTTCGATCCAAGCCATGACAGTCCTTTTCTGCACTCATACCAAATAACTTAAGCTTATTTTTTTAACTACTGTTTATCTGATGTGGGCAAAGAGTTTTTGAAAATGCAAAACTGGTTTGTGCCCCAGCCCCAAGGAGGTCTGTTGGCTTATTACCTTGCAGTCCTTTTGATCCCATATTTGGGAGCAGGTGGTGTACCTCACTGTCTTCATCGATTTGCTGGCATAACAATTGTTGTGTGGATAGCAAAACAAAACCCCCACAGTCCTAAAACCACTTACTACTGGAACATTCATTATAAAATAAATAAAGAAGCAAGTTGTTTGATAGTTGCAATATTTATCAGGTTCCTATTTCAGTCGGCCAAGCTGAATAGAAGACAAATATTTTTATGTCAAGACTGGTTGCCTGGATCATATTAACAGTAACTTTAATTGGTATTTTTATACATTTTCAACAACAAAAGCACAGCTTTGTAAACCTATACTTTAAAATGCCAATTTCAGGTATTTTAGATCAGCTTATTCCACAAAGGCTTCGGGATACATAGTATATCTTGGACCAAATTATACTTTATTCCTACCCCGTCCTTGATGTACGGAGTCATACATTAATATATTGCTCGAATACAATGCCATTCAGCTATGGCCTCTGAAATGGTTTTTATCCCAGAGACAGTAATTAATGGACAAAATAAGGTGACTCAAAGGCAAGCTATTGCTTTCCCCAAGCTATTATTTTTAAGTTTATTTGTTTGTGTATTTAATTATTTATCAAATTTATATGTCCTTCCATCTCACAGAAAATGACTAAGTTCCACTTCGAATTGAATATCAGTTTTAATATCCATTTGAACCAGCATGGCTAAAATAGCAATATTTATTCCCATGATTGATCTTTAAATAGCTCATCTAATCAATATGGTCTAGTGTAGCAACTGATTGACAGAAATATATTCAGTTCTATATTATCCTCCTTCTCCAGACAACAGGGACACATTCTAAGCATTAAATAGTTTTTAGATGCATATTATGTCCTTGTTTCTGTATCATTTATCTTCCCTTCCTCTACACACACACACACACACACACACACACACACCCCAACATATCTGATTGTTTAGGTTCTCCTAATCTTTCTTTTCCTAGCCTTTATCTTGGATAAAGGATTAATACTTCTGTCTTTCTTTTCAAGGGCAAATTGATAGTATCAGGCCCTTTGCAGCCATTCAGAACCCAACAAATCTTATTAACTAGAAACTGTACTGCATAGTGACATGTAAATGGGATGATATCCTAGATTTGGCTACTGGCTACATATACTTTAGCCCCCCCTGTATTTGAGTTTTTGATCCTCTTGCAAACTGACCTTTAATGCAGTGGGGAAATCTTTGCCCATTTTCTTGAGAAAGAAAGAATATTTTGAAATTTATTTGTCAACTTTAACTACCATCCATCTTGCCCTCAGAGTGACTCTGGGCAGCATGCAGTTAAAAGCATAAAAGCCTAAAAACTATATAAAAATACATTACATCAATAAAAGGAGATAGATTCAAAACAAGGATAAATAGTTAGAAGTTAAGTTAGAAGTTAAGAGGCAGGGCTAGCAGCATCAAGGCACCAACCAAACTCAGGGTTGCATGCTGCTCAGTGAGCCCCATGGGAGTTGATAGAGCCAGATCTCCACATTCCTTTGAAAGGCCAGGAAAGTGGGTGCTGCCTCATCTCTAGAGAGGCGATATTCAAGAGAGCCAGGCAGGAGCAGAGAGGGCCCTCTTCCTGGATCCTGCCAGTTGAAATTCTTTAACTGACAGAGTCTGTAACATACCTTCCCTGCCTAACCGGGTAGGGAGAAGTCGGTTCCTTGGGTAATCTGCCCCCATATTTAAAAAGTAAATATGAAGATGTTCTAAGCCTGCAATATTCTGCAAACCACCATTCTCGTTCCTTAGTCCCCAGAAGTTCATTGCAATATACAGACTTTGGAAACAAAAAAATAATACTGTTATGTCAGGACTGAGCCCAATAGGTGAAATGTTGGAAGTCTCAAACTTCCTCTCCCATCAACCCTCTGGTTCTTCTCTCAATGACACTTTCTTCCTGCCTTGGTGTAGTTTTTACATATTGTCATTGCCTGTCTTCCAGTGGGATATTTTTATCTAATGTTCACCCAATAACACCAACATAAAAAAATGTAAAGGTATCTCACAGCCAGTATATCTTATTTTTAAGTAGGAAAAGTTGAAAAAGTAAAAGAAACTGATTAAAATGGGATGCATTCAATAGCACCATCTACCCTGTATGTGACTAGGGAATCGCCCCTTTCTACTTTGAAAGCTATATCAGTTTCACAATGTACAGACACAATTAACTCCATTTTTAAAATAGAAAAAGGGAGCGCAGTGGTTCGCAAGGTTAGGACACTGGGCTGAAGATCAGCAGTCTGGCATTTGAGACCCAGTTGCTGCCATGAGACAGGGTGAGCTCCCATCACCCACTCCAGCTCCTGCAGACTCAGCAGTTCAAAAGGAGACAACCATGAGTAGAGGGATGGACACCACTTTGGTGGGCAGCTTAATAGGGACATGAAAGGAGACCCCAACTGGGTATCCCCTGAGCAATGGTGATGTCACCAGCTAAACTTCTCAACCCAGCAGCTGACATGACTGCAGTATTTAAAAGAGAAAATAAGTAATAATTTCCTCTTTAGTTGCGTGCAAAACAATTAGTAGTGCAGGAGATAAAATAAGAAAACTGTGAAAAAATACAGACAGCATCTCAAGTACAAGAAAAACGTGCAAAAAAATAAGATTCTGAAGAGATGTCTTTACGATGGCATTGCTTTGTTGTTTAGGACACACACAGATGTTGCACTGTGAAAATATTCATTAGAATCTATCTACCTACCCACCTACCATCTAAGTGATATTTAGCTGACAGTCTGGAGCATCTTTATATTTTCGTTTGTCACAGCTTGTTTCTTACAGATATTCGTTCTGTCCAATGTATGAGAATTCTGAGAATATAATGTACTCTAGTTGTATTGGCCTGCAATTGAATTGAATATATTACTGAAAAATTCATTGGAAAGGATATTAATGTAATGTCTTATTAAAAACTAACATATATAGTTGTTCGAACTTAAACATTTGATTGCATTGCTACCACTTTATTTGTGATCATTTGTGCAATATCTATTGCTCTTGTCTTCCAGAATGTCTGCTTCATTTTTCCTCAGTTTTTATATCAATTCTTCTGTGGATTTTCACAACAGGTATCTGAGAACATCTTTCATTTTATGAACCATCACAAATTGTGCTTTTATAGTATTTTATTTATTTCAGTCAGTTTTTCTTCTTCAATATAGAGTTGAATGAAAACTGTTAGCTTTTTTCCAGTTGGGGCTTTTTGGATAATTTATCTTGCATTAATTCCTGATAGCAATGGATGGACATTAGTGGAAACACTGAAATCATATTTAATGTAAGCTTGGAAGGATTCCACATTTGCATAGACATAGCATAGCAGACAATCTACTTTTTATTTTTTTTTCTGCTGAAAAACCAGAAAGGAACATGTAGACATTTGAATCTCCTAAATTGGTGACTATTTCTTGAAGTTAATGTGTGGACACATCTTCTAATCTACTCTTTTACCTCTGTTTTTTTATTTTTTGATTCCTTGTAATGTACTGTAAGTAGTATAATCTTTACTACTTAAATTATGCAAATTTGCAGTGAAGGTCACAGATTCTTAAGCTTATATACAACTGAAAGATAACAAATCTTCAACATTTCTTATTTTTTGTAAGGCACAGAAGACTTGTCAGCAATGCTGCAAGATCACTCATGCTTATTTTTGTCCCCAGTTGTCACAAACCATTGTTTTTGTTACTCTTCTATTTCTGTGAGATATAAAGCAATAATCCACAATGATTTTGCAAGTTTTTGTTATCAGATAATGATTGCTGCACAAAACACAGAACCAACTTTATGCCTGAAATAGCCAACGCTAATCATTTTACAGTCATATTTGTTTCAATGGATAAGAAGTATATTCTTTAGTGATTTCTATTGTAATAGGAATGCTTATCATTAATTGGATTTTGCTGTTTTTACACTTATTTATTATTTGTTTGTCCGTAGCCAATTTAATATAATTTAGAGGAGATTACTCCTCTAATCAGGAGTAGCATACGAATTAGAGTTGGCTGAATTGAAGAGTATGGTTACAATGATTAATACAAGTTATAACATTCATTAGCTAGGATAGTAGTAATATAATATTTGCTAATTGGTGATTTCCCGTTTCTTTTATGACAATATCTAACTAAAAAAACTAATCTTTTTTTTTCTCTACAGCCTTTATATGATACTGCGTATCTTACTCTGTATAATATCAGCTTTACTTCACTTCCTATTTTGTTATATAGTCTAATGGAACAACATGTGAGTTCTGAGACACTCAAGAGAAACCCTATACTATACAGGTATATGCTCATTGTTTGAACAGGCAGATGAGACCAGTTCATTCATATTCTATTTCTGAAGGATAGGCAAGCCTTGAGCGTTGGAGCAAGAGATGTTATGTTAGTGAAATTTATTGTGTGCATATGTTAAATATTTCCAGAAGGAAAACAACACAGGAACTTTGTTTGGGATTTATTAAGCAGCACACATAGCTAAAAATTACAGCCTGCATACCCAGTAATAATTATTGTTTATAATTGAAAAACAATTAAGTTCAAATTTGCTTAAACACAAAACATAGTTGTAGTCTAAGCATTGTCACAGTTTCTCAGCTAAACTCTGATATGGGATTTATCAATGGAATCACTGATGAATAAATAATTTCAGTAATATACAATAATTAATATTTACAAATATCCAAGTATGCATGTCGTATGTAATCTGCATCTACTTAAAAAAATGCTTATTGAAATGAAGCAGTGTTCTGGGGACCTCTAGTGTTGTTTTTTATTACTTCTGTACAGGCTTTTGAGTATTTTTGACTCCTGCAGACTGCCTGGACTGGTCCCTGAAATTTTCTTGGCAAGATTTTGAAAGTAGTTTGTTATTGCTTCCTATGGCTAAGAGTTGATCACAAGTTCACCCAGTTAGCTTTGTGCCTAAGGCAGGACTTGAACTCACGGTCTCCACCTGGTATCTCAACTAAACTGGCTCTCTTAGAGTAAATTATGTATTGGATATATCTGAGTCTTCTGATATGAAAGAATTTAGGACAGCCTTGCTCATCTTGTTGTCCTGCAGATAAAGTGATCTTCAGTTCCCTTAATTCTCCCTAGAAGGGAATTATAAAAGTTGAAATGAAACACTTCTAGTGGAAATCCTGGTTTAAGGCTTAATAGAAGATATATACAGACTGAAACATAGCATAGAAATACATGCTGCCTGGGAATGTATGGGAAGTGAAGTCACATATCTTAAAGCTAGCAAGGCTAAAAAAAACCCCAACACCCTCTGACTTTCATAAAGTCCATAGAAACATTACAGCATTCCTTTTTGTAATAAAAACATTTATATTTCTTTATTTCAAATGTTAAAAAAAATAATGAGTAACATATGTTATTATTCAGGGATGTTGCCAAGAATGCTCACCTTCGATGGCGTATATTCATTTACTGGACATTCTTGGGAGTTTTTGATGCTGTCATCTTTTTCTTTGGTGCCTATTTCTTGTTTGACAATTCAACTATGACCAGCAATGGGCAGGTTTGTATCTAAAGTTTTGGAGGCTGTTTTAGAGGAAATAAATGAATTGGTTTCTCTTTAGGTATATTTATGCTGGCATGTATTCTCTAAGGATTCAGGCAGGATTTTTTTTTAAAACCATATTAGAGAAATTACAGAATTGAAACTAAACTGTCTGTATGCTAAAGCAATGTCTACAAGGAAGTATTCTGCGGGGGGGACGGACGACAAAGAACCCAGGAAGCTAAATATGATTATGTGTTTTCTTTCTCATTAAAAGTAATTCTAAGTTTCCCAATTCTGCTCTGGTTATTATAATAGACAATTTTTAAAATGGAAAGCTGGTAGGAGTGTTAACATTTGAACTTGTTACATTGAGTTCAACTTACCCTTAAAGCCTTGGGACTATATTTCCTATAGATTATTTTACTCTGATGTATCCCTGGCATTCCCCTTCAGAAGTTCAGCTCCAAGCATACTGAGATCAGATCCGGAACATCACGAACCATTTATAATTTATAGTATTTCCATCACGGCTAGATTGGCATGGTCCAAAGGAGAAGGAGAATATTCCAAAATTCTCTAGAATATTCCATTCTCAGAACAGTAGGCTTTGTACTTCCCTGTTTAGCTCCATAAAGCCCGTGCCAAACGAAACAAAGCAGGTGGCTTCTAGACAGAAATGATGATGATGATTGAAATAAAGCTCCACCAATTGATTATATTTGTAAAGAAAATTACCCAGAATTCTATCAAATTCTAGACTGAATTTTAGGTGTGCAACCAACAAAAAGCTGTCACCTTCTAGTTTTGTCCCTTGAAGAGAGGAGTGAATTCTCTTCCTTCACATATACACAGAAAGTCAGGAATCCTAAATTATCAGTATATGTCATCTTTATCTTTTTAATCCTTTAAAACTAATTGGTCTGTGGGAAAACTAAAGGTGTTGATTTATATTTTTTAAAGTATCTTAATAGAAAACTTATGGCTAATTTCTATTAAGGGTTAGTAATTTTTTTAAAAAAATCAAACAAATTATAGGAGTTAATTGGGGTATCAGTCACTTGAAACATTTATTCAGTTAATTATACAACTTTATTTAAGCTTTTCAATACATGATGTATTACATCTTCCACTATAAAATAGATATATAGTTAAGTAGCATAATGAAAAGAACAAAGTATATCCATTTAAATAAAATCTATTTGTACTTTTTGTTAGATACATAATTTAAAACATATTTTAAAGTCCTTCTGCTTTTATTTTCACATTAACATTTTGCAGTTTGTTTTATTTGTGTCTTGCTTTTTTCTTTTCTTCCTCCTTTCTTCTCTTTCTGTCTTCAGCTAATGACAGTCAACACTCACATGGTAAGACTGCTATGGTTTTGTCATGATGTGTGTTTTTCTCTATTGCATTCAAATATTCCTAAAAAAAAATAAATCACATTTTTTTCTTTTTTGCCTCCTATATGCTCTGCCAAAATAATAAAAAGTTAATTTACTTTTTAAAAACAAAGAATTATATGGGATTTTAAAAAAAATCTTGCTTCTTTTTGTTTACTTTAGTTCTGCTCAGCTAATGTTCATGTTTGTATAATTTAATTACATTAGAATAGTTACTGTTAACATACACACATACACACACACATATAAATGTGGCTGAATTTCAATTAGGTAAGAGAGTTAGGAAAATAAGGTAGGTAGTTTGGGAAAAAAATAAACAATTAATAAAGCCACAAGAAACATAAAGTAATAGTGTAGATCATTGATACAGATGAATTAAAATAACTCACAAAGTTAAACCATCAAGGGAACTTTTGAAGTTCTACATTTAAAGCACGCTTTATCAGGGCTTCTGTTCTAAAGATTCTGGTCTGTCCTATCATACCTGCTGCGTGAACCTGCCCTGATGCTAAAGATCACACTCCAAGACTATTCTCTACCATTCCACATTTTCAGGAGTTATAGACAGTTCTTGGAGAAAAAGAATCTTCACAGGCAGTCTCGTCTGTCAAGTTTTTTCCCACGGAGCAAAAATACAGTTGTTGGGTTTTTTTACCGTAAGCTGGCTTTCTATTTAAATTAAGCATTTTCTAAGTGTTCGTTGGAGATGTGTTTGTTTTTAGACTTGCTAGTTGCTTCTAGGAAAATATGACATTATATGTTGGCTGTGTAATTTTTTTTTATTTCAAAGGTAGTTGAAGAGATAAAGCAAAAAATCCAGATCACTTCTACATTATCTTTGTTCACCGTCAGAGTTTCACTGGTTACATGGGTAACAATAAACATTTATTTAATAGATAGATAGTTCCATTCTATATAAAAGTTTTTGAACATTCTGGACTGGTTCAACAACAATTAAGTATGTTTCTCTCTGCGTACATAGTTTGTTATGCTCTTATTACCATAGCTATATGGAGTTACAGTTGCATCAGAATTCTCATGATACAACTTCTCATGAGGCAGGCTTGCTTGCTTATTATCTGTCTGTCTGTCTGTCTGTCTGTCTGTCTGTCTGTCTGTCTGTCTGTCTGTCTGTCTGTCTGTCCATCTATCCATTTCCAAGCCACCCACTCCGACAGTTCTCTGGGTGCTGAGCCATAGAACAAAAACAATAAAATAAAACTAATGAAACATTGGCATGGGCCAAGACATAGTGGAATAAGACTGTACCTGCTTATGAAAAGCCAGGGTGGGTGGTATATAAAACTGGTGGGGTTGAGGGGTAGTTACATAAGATACAGGGTATTACTGAGAAATTCTGTTGACAGGCCCATGTCCTATGTACTCCAGAAAATTGGGGGACTCCCAGCAGGACACCTCACAATGATGAATCAGACAGCTAGATTGGATTCTACAAGGAGTTGTCTGATAAATGTGCTAATGTAAGGTTTTTAAGGATATAACAACTAGCACTTTAAATTTGGTCCAGAAGCCAGGTTTTATGCTGCTGGTATATATTGATAGTATATGCCAACAAGGTAGCTGCTGCATTGTGTACCAGCTGAAACTTCTGGGTCATCTCTAAAAGCAGCAACATGAAGATTGCATTGCAGTAGTCCATCCAACCAATTGTTGATTAAAGTATGACTCATCGTGACTAAATCATCCTGGTTCAGCTAGAATCATAACTGTCCCCAAGGTGCTTTGCAAAAGGCAACAGGACTTCTTTGCTGTTTACCATGAAGATTTTGCTTCTGAAGAAGCTTGTTGGATGAGAAGAGAAATGTCTTCAAGGAAAAAACAAAGTCCAGTTGCCTTTGGAAAGCATCTTTGGAACAACAGTGGCCTGGATGACTGAGAATCTCCATAGACATTTAGGGTCCTTGGTGCTCTCTGACCTTGCTTGTTTTTTTGCAGGCATTTCATTACCCAAACTAGGTAACATCATCAGTGCTAGTAAGTAGTGCAGTTTGTTGCCAGTTTATATTCTAGTGGCTTGCCTGTCAGTGTGGGTTGGGATGGTGTTAGAGATTCTTTGATTGGGCTGTTTGCTGTTGGCTTCTTTGGCAGTTTGTTGATTGGGGTATTGTTTACTTGATTGCTGGTCTAATGTTAACTTTGGAGCTAATCTATGCTGATCTGGGTGCTGATTGCTGGTGGAGAGGTGCTTGGGTCTTTTTGTCCCTTTTTGGGCTATATGATAGTCTCTTTTGCGTAGTCTACAGATGTTGTTAATGTCTAGGTATCTATTGATGGCTGATTTGTCAGAGTTCCAGGCTTCTAGAAATTCCTTGGCATTTTTGGACTTGGCTTGGTCTAGGATGCTCACATTTTCCCAATTGAAACTATGGTTAAATCTGTCTATAGGTTGTAAAATTAAAGAATTTTCATCGTGTCTTCTGACTGCTAGTTGCTGTTTATGGATTCTGCCTATTTGTCCTACATAGTGATTTTTGCAGTCCTTACATTGTATGTTGTAGATGATTCCTGTTTTTTCTTCTGGGGTTGTTAGGTCTTCTGGTCTGCTTAGGATATTTTGAAGAGCTTTAGTTGGCTTGTGTGCTATGCTGATTTCATGTGGTTGTAGTAGTCTGTTGTAGTAGTCTGTTCTGAGATATTCTTGATGTATGGCAGTGCAATTCTTTTTAGGGGTTGTGTTGGGTTGAGTGGTCAGGGACTTTTTGATAAAGTTGTGTGGATATTCATTTTGTTGGAATATGTTGTATAGATGCTCTATTTCCTTTTTCTGCTGTTCCACGCAAGCCAAGCCCAAAAATCAGAAATGTTGATATTTTGTTCCTGTTCATAACTCCTTCATTTGAGGATAATTGTTGGGATTTCCATGACAAGAATGGGCAGGGCTCCAACCAGTGATAGTTGATGCTACCTTTTCCTTTCTTCCACTCTTATTGGACCAACCCTCTGATGAAGGGTGACTGCTTGACATTAAGCACAGGACTGTGACCTATAACTGTAATAAATAATGCTATATTTTATAACAAGATTTTTGAGGCCTAAAAATTCTTCACCTTCAGAATTCTGTTATTTCAAAATATGTATTTTCCACCTTCTGTTGCATTCTTATTATTGAAGTGATGTGAATTCAGTTAACCCTAACCCTAACCCTTTCCATCTTTTTTATCTTTTTCTCCTTCTCGTTTTAAATCTAAAAGTAAAGGTCTATTCTTTTGGCACTTTTTTGTCATAGCAGAGATACAGGCTTTCTGTTTTATGCTCACTTATTATTTTCTTCTGTCCTAAACACTTAGATTTGCTCTAGAAAAGATAAATAGCATAAACAATTTCCAGAAATGACTCTTGTCTGTCTTGGAACCTCCTCTATGCAAAGAGATAACTTCTTCAAATAATTGCATAGAGCATGTCTAAATTCCATGCTTATCTATTGAAATCCACTTAATAATAATATGCTACTTTAGTTATGAGTTATTTTGTCAACATCCTTTCTGCATATTTTAACCTTGTATAATTGGACAGTGTGATTATCTACATATTGCAAATGCAGTTGCCATTTCTTTGTGTTATCTTTATGTCCCAAGCCATGTAGGGCTTTATAGGTAACCACCAGCACTTTGCATTGCACCTGACACACACTGGTAACCAGTGCAGCTCACACAGGAGTGGCGTTACATTTGCCATATATCTGGCACTATTTACTTCCTGTGCAGCCCCATTCTGCACCAGTTGGAGTTTCAGGTGCTTAGCAATCAGCATCATCTAAAATGATTGCAGCGTCCAGGGATCATGTGATCATCGTTTGCGACCTTCCCAACTGAATTCTAACAAGGGGGGGAAGGTGGATTCACTTAACAACTGTATGATTCACTTAACAACTGCAGTGATTTTTTAACAACTACGGCCAAAAAAAGGTATAAAATCAGGCATGATTCCTTTGACTGCCTTGCTTGGGCAATTCTGGTCCCAACTGTGATCATAAATCTAGGAGTACCTATAAACAACATTGTTCTAAAACAAAACCTTTCTTTATTGTAATATCTAACCTAGGACTTATTTATTCCTTCCTAAATAGATGTTTGGAAACTGGACCTTTGGAACACTGGTGTTCACTGTATTGGTATTCACCGTTACATTAAAGGTATAATCTTTTAAAACATCAAAATGATAACATTCTTATAATCCAAATGATTTGGATGTTACTTAAGAAAAAGTAAGATCTCAAAGAAAGCAAAATAAAAGTTTATAAAGATATTCATGCCATGCAAAAGGTAATAAAAAGAGATGTTTCCCTCATAAACTAAAAGCTGTGGTATTCTGTCAGAGCTCTCTGATTATTTAGTTCTTTAAGAAGATGAACTTTTAGAAATCATTGGTAGTGATGTTGATCATAATGAGACTTGTTACTGCTGTGATTCAAAGACATTTTTAAAAGAGCCTGTAAAATTAATTACATAAAGTGCCTCATCTTATCAGCCTTTATATAAATAATTTCTAAGAACCGTTCTGTTTCCGTTCTGTGTTTGGCTTCCAATTAGATTTGAATGCTTTTAGAAGAAACTATCAATAGCCATCTCAGTGGTAAACAAAGAATAATTTTAAAATTGAAGCTTCTGAGGAATATGACATAAAGAAAGAAAGTATATTTTTGGCTCATGAAGGAATAGGTCCGATGTGAAAATGAAAAAGAAAATTCATGTATGGAAACAGAAAATGTAGGGGGTGAAATAGTCTGATAAATGCTGATAAAAACTGCAATTTATATACAACTATATTATTTAGGAATACTTTTCAGCACTTTGGTTTAGTTAGCTAAGTACAAATTGCTCAAAAATCCAGGATTCAGCATGTTAAGGCCATTGTAAAGCAACTAAATATTTATATAGTCTCCTTTCGTATAGATTCTGAAATATTGATAGCAGTATTTTTCCATACAGCTTGCACTGGATACCCACTATTGGACGTGGATCAACCACTTTGTGATCTGGGGATCACTACTTTTCTACATTGTCTTTTCTCTTCTCTGGGGAGGGATCATTTGGTAAGAACCATTGTGAACCTATATTTAAATCCCTTTGTCTGTTGCATGTAAAAATTCAGACATCCAGAGTCACATTGTGTATCTAGGCCCCCATAGCCTCCGGAATCTGGAACAGAACCTCTATAGCATCTTTTAGAATTTAGACGACCCGGGGTGGAGATATAAAACTGAGTATCATTATCATACTCAGTTGATACCTCATCCCACACTATTGGATGACCTTTTCCACTGGTTTCACCTTAAACAGGAGGGGAGAAAGCACCAAATCCTGAGGTAATAGAATGCCTGTGTGCAATTATTTACACTCAACTAGTTTTTGTATATATGTGGATGCATTTGTGTATGTGTGTTTGTGTGTGTACGCACACACATACATAAAAGTTAGCTCCTAATTGCTTCTACTCCCTTGTTATTTTTCTAGGCTCTAATGGAGCCCTAGTTGTTAGCTCTAGCTCCGCAATCTAGTTGGGAGAGGACTTTCTAATATCTCTGGTTGAGTCTCAGTAAAGCCCTGTTTATTTATTTGGGAGAAGTGTATACACAAAAAAAATAGCTTGTTATTATTTTGGGTGAAAATTGAATGTCCATAAATTCTGTTGGTGTGTATGTGTATGTTTGTGTGTGTATTGTATTAATTTTGTTTATATAGATTGTAGCCAAAGGTTTTTTAAAGGTTTCTTTTAATCCCACCTTTATTATTTTTTATAAATAAAGTAGAAGACATATCTAATACTCCTTTCTCCTATTTCCCCACAACAACAACATTGTGAGGTAAATTGGATTGAGAGAATGACTGGCCCAAAATCATCCAGCCAACTTCTATGCCTAAAGAGGGATTAGAATTATCTTAGTTTCTAGACTGGTAACTTAACCATCAAACCAAACTGGCTCTCCAAAGTTGCTTGCAAAATAATTTTTCTCCTAGCTTGGGGGAAGGCTACACTGCCAATTAAAGAGACAGGTTGTACATTAAAGAGACAGGTTAATAGAAAATATTGTCATTTTAGCTATTTATCTCCATGCAGAACACTAAAATCCAGTGAAAACACAGTGTCTTGAGCTAACCAGTCTAGGAATGTGGAGATGGGATATAATAATAAAAACATGCATGTTCAAATCTCTATTGCTTTAATTCATGACAGTATTTTACTCTTCATCCATTAGGCCATTTCTCAACTACCAGAGGATGTACTATGTATTCCTGCAGATGCTATCCACTGGTCCTGCATGGCTGGGCATTATTATGCTTATAATTGTTAGTCTTCTTCCAGATGTGATCAAAAAGGTTCTGTGCCAGCACATATGGCCCACAGCAACAGAAAGAATTCAGGTAAAAAAATAGCTCTTATTTTTACAGAAAATATTTATCTAAATATCTTCTAAATCTCTCTGATTTTATTGCTTACACTTTTTGAATCAATTAGTAAGACACTGAGAATACAGTAAATTATTGTAATATTTTACATAGTTTATTTTATGTATGATTGGAATATAATGTATATGTTTGGAAAAATAAAAAATGACAAAAACAACAATAAACAAATCACATAATTTGAGAGTATATATAAATTTATAATCTTAAGAGAGATAAAATTGTAAAAATCCATACCCAATATTTATATCAAAATCTTGCATAAGTAGATATAATTTACTACCGTAGAAATTACATTGTTATACTACATTCCACAGTCTTGTTACATGGAGACCAAATGTGAACAAAACAAACTTTAAAGATTCTTCAAAGAGTTTTTCTACTATTTCTTACTTTTTAAACTACTACTGGTCCAAAGAAATATGCATCTTAGTTTTGCTGCAGTCAGTTTGGCAGCTAAAAAAATAGCATATATTTATTGGTTTCCAAGGAACATGGATAATACAATCACATTATTAATAATGATTAAAGACTATTGTATAAGTTTCAGTTTTCTCAAAATATTAAAATGATTAAATTGCCATTACCGTTACAGATATGTACCAATTCAATTAAAATCCTTACAACACAGATTAAAAAGATTATATTTAATGTCATGCAATTTAAAAGGATATACCTAATCACATATTATTTTGATATTATATTCAATTTTCTGCCAATTATATCCAAATGTTTACATAGTTTTACTTTGCTTGCCAGGAAATAAGCTAAATACTATATCTTTATGTATCCATGTTCTATAAAACTTATTTCCATTTTGGTTCCTTACTATAGTTGTGTAAGCCAACCTCTTTCTAGCTATTCAAACAGCTGTGATTGTCTCCATAGACATGCCCACACCTGCAGAGTTGAATGTATGATGGGTTGAATGGATTTGACATCAATGTATCATAACTTCAAAAACTAGAATATCACTGCAGTCAAAGGCATTGTACTCAAAATCAAAATTCTGTTACCTGATAATCTAATTCTTTCTTAAATCAAATCTGCTCTAAACTTCAGATATCTATAATGTGGTAAGCCAAATTAGGATAAAAAGAACTACTGCTTCTAATCTTTTATCTAACTTCCAATAAAAACTTCAGAGCGATGCATTCCAAAACAGGGCCACACATTATTCTCTCTTCCCTTTCCTATATGCTGTTGAAATTCTCAAGCAAGCATAACAAGCATTTATCTTGGATTTTGTGGAATAACTATGCAGATCACAGGCAACAGAGCAGGTTTCCAACAAGCCCTCACCATTCTGCACCAGTCAGAAACCAGTTTGGCCAAAAGTCAATCAGAATTCCTGGCTATAGTCCCTGGTCCGTGGCCCATGGTCTACACAGCAATTACTTTGCTTTTAAAAATGCCAGCCACAGATGCTGGAAAAACATCAGGAAATCTGCTCTCAAGACTGTGGTTCTCGAGACCACCCTAAAGCCCAATATTGCAAAGAAATCCTCCAAATAATAAAGCACAGTGAATTCCAAAGCATGATGTTCAACATCTATGTTTCCAGTCAACCTGAAATATTATAAGTGGGAGGAGACCGGAAGGGAAAGGCTAAACCAGGCATTTTGATGTCAAAATCTGACATCAGATTTATTAGCATTTATATACTTTCCCATGCATTTAATGACATGGTAATTTCTCTAAATAGAATGACTTGGATGAAAAGAATCTGACATTGTTCAATGTTTGCTGAAACGATACAAAATATATATTTTGACTCTTGGTTTTTCAGTTAAGCTTGGTTTTTCAGTTAAGTTGATATTTGAAATATCAACCTAGGTGAATTATATTACATTTAAAAAATTGATTATATCCAGTAGGATAATCAATTTTTTAAATGTAATATAATTCACCTAGGTTGATATTTCAAATATATGGCAAACCTGTATGACTAAATTTAAATAAATGGCCATGTTATCTTTAAAAGGTTGCTTGGAGATTATTTTTAGGACATTATGTGAAAAAAAATAAAATCACACTATGCTATATAAATTCTATTCTATTAAATAATCTGAATGGCCTATGGTAGTAGCCATTATAGAACTGAAACAGAGCTCCAGGACAAGGAATTAAATATGTAGTAATACAGTAATAAGTAGTAGAAGCAAAAACTGTTTTGTAGCATGTCACGCTTGCCTAAAGAACTATTGAATGCAGTGGTATAGCTGAGTCATTATGTATAGGATTACAGTAATAATGAGGATGTTGTACTATGTTCATAAAGGTATCTAGTGTACAAGTTTGAGGGACTTCTACGTGATTTGAATATGCACCTTTCTATATGCATTACATTGTCAATGTTTCTTTGTAAGCCTTTGGGATTTAATCAGATTTATTCCTTGTGTTTCTTCTTTTCCCACTCTGAATACACTCCTGTCTTCCATACTGCTTTTCCTAAATAACTGCTACCTTGCTTTAAACTAAAAATGATGTACATGGGTACTACCATCAATCTTCTTGGGAAATCAGACTAAACACCAGTGCCTTTCTGTTGAGCAGTCTACCATCTTTATGCTTTCTCAGACTTCAAGCAGTCTAAGTTTCTAATGGAGCAAAAGGTGATTTTTTTCCTGCCTTTCTGCATGTGTGGTCATATCATTGAGAGGATGTTAGAAAGTGCAATCAAAACCACAACGTATCAGTCATAATTCATCTCCCCAATGGAACATTAAACAATTACAATATTTTTATGGATTTTTTTCTTTGCATTTCCAAGTAAATGATATATGTAGCTGTATGCATGTATTCTTTGTTTCTTTATAAATAATACAATAGAATATCCCTGTTGTGTTTATTCTTTTTTAGTAATTTAAATAGTAACCACAATTGCTAAGCATAGGTGTGATTGGAATTTCTGAATGCCATTGTTCATTTGTAATCATGAACCATGATTGCCATTATATGAACATGTCCGCCTAAATCTATGGATTCAAAGTATGCTTACTTTGAAAATGATTCAAAATATGTTGGCTCTTGTATGAGGATAGCATCTCTCTGCTATTTATTAAAGAATCTAGGTTTTTTTTCAGACTTCCAGCTATATCGGGGATGGGAGAAGATGCTACTGTCTTAAGAAACTTTCTTATTAGAATTAATGTGAAACTTATAGCAGGAATGCCTTTTTGAGATTAGTGTAGAAGCCATAGGAAAATTGGGTTCCTTCAATGGATGGCAGAGAGGTGCCATGCTGAAGTTCACCCGAAGTTTCAACTACTGATGCTAAATCATTTTCAAAGTATGACCAGAACTATTACATTTCTTTCACTGTAATTTCCCTTTGCATGTCATCTTTCCTAATTTGATGAAATTAGTGTCTTTTTTTTCTAAACAGAAGCTGCACTTTTATCTAATCTTGTAAAGCAGGATCAGGAATCTCTATACTTGATATTTGGCCTGAATTTCATAGATTTCATTTTCCATTTTGATAGTGCAAGTCTGATCTTTTTTCCAAGTTCATTATAGTCTTTATGTTGCTCTGCTTGTCACTTCTGAGTGGTAAGCAAGAACATTTATTCTTAACATCTAAACTTGAAGGAGGAAGATTGAGCCTTTTTTTTTCTTTCTTTCTTTTGCTGTTTTGTTTCCATGTCTTTATAAAGCGTGTATGACAAACTGCACTGGGCTATTAAATCAGTGAAACTGCAAAAGCTTTGGAGGAATCTTTTTCTTTTTGTAAATTATTAACCAAATCCTATTTCGTATGATAATTTTGACTATTACATAAAGATAATTAGAATTTCTTCTAACTTGTATCTTTTTCTGACAATTATGCATTTATCTCAATTATCCTGCTGTATGTAATTATTCTGGTTTTACAAGATGGGTATCATCATTCTACTTAATGTATCATCATTCTACTTAACATTTTTCTTGCTTCAAACATTAGTCTTTTGCTGTAAGCAAAATATTATTCTTTTAATTCAAATTTTCTTTTTGATTAAAAGAGCAATAAAAAGCAATCATTAAATCTGAAAATAAAAGTCAATTTTGAGTTCCGAATAGGATATAAAACTATAACTACTTTTCTGCATGTGGCCTACGGGTGTCTTCATTCTATATTTTGCATGATCGTGTAAGGCATTATCTTTACATTTAAAAGAATCACAGATCTTTCCAGAAATAAAGTCTCAGGTGCAAAGGGAACCAATGCATAGGATCACAATTTTCAGTCAGGCCTAATTTCAGCAGGAGCGGTGATGATTAATGCTGAACTCACTATATATTTGAACACAGATCAGTTACTATCTTCTGAAGTTCATGACTAATATCCACTACAAATGTAAAACTAGAAAATAGAAAAATATAAAACCATTTTATGAAAGAATATAAAGCCACTGAATTCTAACTATGATAAAATAGTTCTTTCTTGACATTTTTTCTCAACCTGACAGGTTTTCATTAGCAGGATTTAAAGATTTTTGCATATATGAGCTATCCTAACACGATTTTTTACATGTTCCTCTTAAGATGTTCATATTGGACCTATTGTATAGTTTCAGTGTTTTTCCTCATCCTTGCAGAGGAGTTTGAAACATAAATCAACTCTAAATACTTTGATGAACAACGATGACCCACTCCTTGAAGGAACCCTTTCTGCTTCCGAGACATAATTAGATCACTGATAGGTAACAGCATTGACCGTGGTACCATTAGGTAATTTCTACTAGTGTGCTGTGATATTTTCAAAGAGAAAGCCATTTCCTCCAGAGTTTTTGCTATATTTTCCCAGTTTAAGTTTCTATTCTGAGTATTATAGTCTGTTTTTGATTAGTTCACCATACAGGTAAGTTTTTAATAATAGAATGTTGTGTGTGAGAGCATGAATCTGCATGTATTCTGAAAAAAGTAGAATTTAAAAAGCAATCTATTTTTTCCCCACTGATTGTAGTTAGGTTGCATGCACAATTGTAGTTTAATTAAATATGGTATTCAAACAGCTATATGTAAGATGAGCCAAAGTACATTTTCCAAGTATTTTGTATAAAACTTTCATGTACAATGAATGCTGCCAATCTGTTACATTGCCTGTACCTAACACGATGAAACAAATCTCAAAGGTACAAATATTTATCTTAAATCTCCAAACCTGTATATGAGCAAAAACTACAGACTTGAAAGTACTTGGATTGACATTACAGGTACACACGAGTATGCAGTTCAGAATAAATCAATTTCTCTAAGAAATATTTTCATATATTATAAACAAAGAACAAGGAACAGAGGTACAATTTCACATATGTTGTATTGCATAGATTATAATGTGCAAAGAAGCTCTTGGAAAGTTAAACATATCCAGGGTTGTGTGAAACATTCAGAAGAAAATTTCCCAGAGGAAATTAGCATGAATGAAGCAGTTCTTCCTCGTGCTTTAAAGCAGCCATATCGTCTTGGAAGTCTTGTATAGTTTCCTCAACAGCTGTCAACAACTGTTCACATACAGATAATCCCGCCTTTGGGATCACTACTAAGGCAAAGCAGTCATGCATGTTCTTTGCCCCTGGACAGTCAGGAACAGCTGCTGAAGCTTTCCCCAGCATGCTTTGTGAATCACTCCTTCAGATATTTGTGCAACCTTAACCATTTCCTTGTAAATTAGGGATGGAGATAATTTGAAGTGCTTTAGTAGCCCAAAACAGAGTTTCTAAAATGACCTGACCTTATTCTTTTCCATTCAAAAATAGTCTAATCTAGTTTGATATCTCAAGCTGGAAATTCAGATTTGGAAAAAATATCCCACAACATGACCAAAAAAATTGCAACATTTTTGTTTTTTAGCATTATAAGATAAAATATGCAGAAAAGCTAAATTATCAGAGAATAGGCATGCCAATTTTTTCATTTTTAAAAAGTATATTTTGAGATTGAATATACAGTAAAAACATTTGTAGCATTAAAATAAATTAGTTTGGTGGAGGGTCATTCCACAGAATGAATATATGTAAAATGTTCCTCAATTCGATAGAACTGGTTATCATTTGAGGGAACAGTTTTAAGTTAAGTGATTAATTTGTGTTTTCTATGGTGTCACAGGCAATCCACTGTAGCTCATAAAGCATTTTCACATTGCTCAGACAGGAGGTGGGAACAATCAAATGGAAGAAATGCCAAAAACAAAGATTATTTTTCAGATTGTAATAAGGGCAACTGCTAGTCATACAATGATAAAAATCACTCTGGATCCCTTTACCCACCATGATGCTTTATACAAGGATAACCTTTGAGGGAGATAGTTACTTTAGTTTTGCTCCTTGAACCCCAAAGCTACAGGAAAACACAAAGCTTTGTGACTCCTGAGTAAATGAGTTTCTGTTCTCAGTCTTTCAAGATTGCAACCAAAACTGGCATCACTGCAACAGGTATAACTTGGAGCAGTTTGCCAACCATGGCTTTTTCCAAGTGTGTATCCTCCAATATCCAGAATTTTCTAGCCGTGGCTCAAAAATCATGAGGTTTTGCCTTTGTAGTTTTGGCTATAGGAAGGGCAAAATAATTTTTCCATGAAAATATTCACATAATTATTCTCTTTTGAAATTGAGGAAAACTATCTGCAATTTCAGTCATTTCAATATGTCATGAGTATGCAGGATCATGTAAGATACAGTATAAAAAGCGGCTTCCAGCTGAGGATTTTCTGATTCCTATCATTCACAATATTAATGCCACATAAAATGAACTTAAATTGCTCCCTCATTCCAACTGCCTTGACTCTAGTATGATCAAACAGCCGTCCAAGTTTAATTCTGTAGCCATTTGTCCATATTGTCACTTCTAGATAATAGTACTTCAGTTGTGATTATTAAATATGTATACATATATATTCCTTTTGATTTTTTGGCAGAAAACATCAGGCCATGATCAGGACCCTATTTCAGAATTCACACCTCTTGCCTCTTTGAAGAGACCAAGATACCGAAGTAATGAAAGCAAGAAGTCATCAGCAAAAGGGTCTCGTTCTCATTCTAAAAAAATAATGTTCACACGCTGGCAGAACTATGATTATTCAATGCTCCCATCTATCTTTGGCTACTCCAACTATTCCAAGCGTTGCAATTCCAGCACACAGTACTACCACCAAAGTGCAGGTTTTGAAACATCTCTGTGACAGATCACCAACTCAAGCCTTTAAGAACTACAGCAGCCCCCAGTCGAGCCCACCTGCAAAGGAGCATTTAAGAACCCAACCAGAAGTCGTGATTTTCGCTGCCACATGTAAGATACTGACAAGCTGGATCAAAAGCACCTACTATAAAACCAGGAGTATTGGTCTTTTTTATGTTTTTGAACTATTGAAACAATAAGTTATATGCACAGTCTGGTACTGTGGAAATAGTTCTAATGCTATTTTCATTCTTGTCAGTCAAAAACTGTGTATTATCTCCATCATCCCTTTCTTTTTGTTGATGAGCCCTGCTTCGATTTGTGACTATCTCTGGATATGATTTTGAAAAATGGTCAGTCATAAATAATGCTTTTGGATGTTCAGTCAGTAAGTATATTCGCTAATGCTGCTTTTGACAGTCTTTTTCTGTGGGTGTTTCTACTGTGCAAATCAGCACTCAAGAAACAGATTCTAATATCTTTGTATTTTCAGAATAGGACTATATGTGATCTCAAAATATTCTTTCTTTTTTTTTTTGCTAAAGACCAACGCTTTTAAAGTATATTTAATATAATCCTTAAGAAGTCAGTCTGGCTATCAAATGTGTGATGTGACCAGTACAGCAATTAGACTGAAAGTAATTATTAAACCTTCAAATCAGCCATAGGAGTTTGTAGTAATAAACAAAGTAGCTCTAAAATAATATATTAGGAAGTGTTCTGCTAATATGTAGTCTTATTTTAATTAAGAAAAACAAATGATTATTTAACAAATTATTATTAAAGCAACTATTTTGTTTTACTTTTAATTTGATATTAAAAATAGAAGGGGAATCAACACTAACAAGGAATGTTATGGTATTAACTGTGACTCTGTGTGTTAGCTAGCACCACCATGTGGTGTTTTCCCATTATTTAAGGGAGTCATTTGTGACTAGTTTGCGGTCTATTGATTTTAATAATAGCAAACACATACCAGGTTGGTTTAATTTTTCCTCCAGTATTCTATTTAGAGTATAAAAAAGGCTTAAATATTACTGGAACTTAACATTGCTGTTTGTGCAATTTCCCTGTTAACTTCCTGAGCAGAGATAGGGACAACAAATGTTTTAAAAGGCAAATTGTGAAACATGCATTATACCAAAGACTATAAAGAAAAAAGAATCTGGATTGTTCATAGGAATCCAAGTCTGGTGAAGCTGGTAATGATGGGGCAAGTGAGGAAAACATATACCATAATGCAAACTTCACCCCTTATCTACTCCCACATGACATTTTGTGTTGTAATGAATGGATCTTGTGTTGTAATGTTACAACATAATATCTCATCATCTTTGCATCATCATGTCAGGAACAAGCACTAATGAATGTTGTCATTTTTATGTTTTCCCATTCCATACAATTCCCCATATCATAACATTTTGGTCATTTTAAGATGCAAAGCAATTTCCATTTCTGGTGTTGCTAACACACTTACAACATATTTAATGTTATATATTTATTTGACACTGCATACTTGAAGGTTGGGTAGAAAAGTCCCCTACATAAAACACTGGTTGTAAAATGTACATATATAAATATTTCTTATTTAAAAGAAAATCAACTTGATGTGGGTATTGATTTTATACCCGTACTAGTGATAAATCTCTCTGGGTATAATTAGCAAAATTATTTTTAATGTATTTTTTTAGAAATCTAAAAAATGCCTTTGCAATGAAATATTTTTCAATATTGAAGCTCTTTATATATCTGATTTATGCATACATTTGTTAATATATCAATTCTATTTTTAAGTATATGTTTTAGAGGAATTTTTTTATACATATGAGTTTTGGAACTCTAGAATGTAGCTTATAATGGAATTGAGATTGTAGAAACTCTGATGAATGTTAATATTAGACATAGGTTTGTTCTTTTAAATTCATCCAAAGCTGATTTTTATTTTAGTTGCTTTTGCTTGTAAATATTGGCTTTCAATAGACAGTCTTACAAGGAATTGCTGCCACCATTATTTTGTATTGTCCCATAAACCTTTGTATCACTTGCTCCTTTATGTTTTCATTTCCATCCATTAGCCTTAAATGGGAAGACTTATGCGGTTATTGAAAATGCTGCATTCCTGCCCTGCATGCCCAAGAAACAGCAACGTTGTTGCATCTCCACCGTTTCTCCCAAAAAATTACAGGCTGAAACATTTAATGGTAGTTGTGGAGAAAAAAAATTAAAAACATCTTTTACCACTGAGTTCAAGGGGCATCTGCCAGTGTATACGTGTGCACGCGCGTGCATGTGCTTGTCAAAAAAAGGCAAATAGTGCCTGAGACTGAACAATCAAAACCCTGCCCCCTTTTATCATCCAAATAAAAAGAGGCAGGGCTTTAATCATGCAGTGGCTGACACTTTTTTTGTGACTTTTTTGACCGTCTTCTTCTAGGAGCTGGTCCTAGATTTAATTACTTTTTAACATTAAACTCAATAGGTCTCCTGTAATGATGATCAAATCTGGGATCCCTCTCATTATATTAAGTTAGGAGACAGTTTTGAATTTAAAAGCTCCATTTCGTTCACAAGAAGGTGGGTTTTAACAATATTTTAGGAAAATGACAAAGGGAAAAAATATCTAAGTATTAACTTCAATTTTCCTTCACTGCCTTTCTATAAACAGGCATGTGTGTAGAATTCTAATATGCACAAAATGTCAATATATGTACACTGGTGCACCCAGTATTGAATTCTACCAAATAAGTGAGATATGTAGTCATTACGTCTTACCGTGAAGATCTGAAAAAATGGTTATTTGCTCAATGCAATGCTTGCACCCCATTCGATGATGGAAAACTTTTTGGATCTGAGTGGGATTAAAGGAAATTACAGAAATATTTTTTTATAGCTGTGGTTTATTTCTATGCACTGTGGATTATACCCCATAATTAGATATTACAAATGAGTAGCAATAAATAATCTTGATAAAATTAATCAAAACTGATGGAAATCTAAGAAGAGGGAATACTTCATTTTGTTTATTTCCTCCCCAAGTCAGTGCTATCAATTTTCCTAGTTATTTATGGGCTATTATTTTGTCCAACTACCTGACATATAAACAAAACCATTTAATCTCCTGCTTGCATCAACCTGTTTATCATACATATCATGCAAGTATCAGAGGAAATTATACATTGTGATATCCATAAGATCATGTCAGAAAGCTTTAATGGATTGTCAAAAGTATTATAAAAGAATAAGTATGTGTATGATTGTACATTGTATAATTGCACACATCAGTTTCTATAGCTTTACCTTTGTCAAAACTATACAGAATTTTAAGTATGTCTGAAATTCTGTGATGTGTTTACTGTTCTCAATAATCTTTCAATCTATATTGTAAAGTAGAATTGGCAGAAAATGCTCTTGGGAAAAGCAGAACATAGTTACTAGAACATTAATCATTAAAATATCTATAGTCATCAGCACTAAATACTGACATGTAAATGGTACAGTGATAAATTCACTTGCCTGATAATTCAGCCTTTAAAATCTCTGTTAGATTAATCTATAATACTTCATTAAAAGGTTCAAGGCAGTCTCAATTATTAAGATGATATATATAAATATATCTATATAAATACAATATATACATGTGCATTGATGTAAAGTTTATTTTCTGTGCTGTTTTTAAACTTTCATTTCTGTAGATAACATGAATTCTTTATATCCATATTTTGGGACTTTCTGTAGATTCTCTATAAAGCAGTAGATGTTTAAATCTGCTTGCAATAAAATAAAATTTACATATTTGTTTTGGTTATTGTGTACCAGTCTGCGGGCATGAAGTTCTTAATTTAGATAGGAATTTTTAAAATTGTAATTGTCTGAATTACAATTTAATTATATTATGCTGAATGCATTTATACATAATCAGATTTTACTACTGTCTTTTTTACTATTAGGGTAGAAAAAATTAGAGGTACTTTCACAAGAATTAATCTTAATCAGTTATATACTAAATTTAGTACAGAAGCATGGCAAAGCAAGGGGAATGAGATATATTTAATGAGTAGAAGTTTTTTCTTAAAAAAAAGTCTAATGCACATACTATTGCAGAACTTTTATCATTAAGAAATCAGCCCTCGTTTTACATGTATTGAATAAGAAATTGAGATTATTTTGCAAGGGAATACAGTACAATACTATGCACAGACTGAAAGAATTAAAGTCTTCTATATTAAAACATTTTTTACTTGTTGCAATAAATAAATACAAGTTAAAATACTCTTTTAAGTCAATATTGATAAGCCAACCTATTACAGTAAGGACATAACCAAATGTCATTAGGACTAACAGATATGGCAAAAACATCTGATGAAGCACGATTGTTACAGTGACTGGTTAAGGAACATGTCTGTTTTGCTAGTTTTGCTTTTTTAAAATTAGCATTAGTTCTTTTTCTTATAAACAATTAAACAACAGTGTCTTGATTTGCACAACAGGGAAGAAAGCTCCGCATTTAAAAAAAAAGCCTGCATAGCCACATAAGATGAAAAATAAAAATTGAATAAGGGAATTGAAATTGCCAACTTATTATTTTTTTGGAGCAATTATTTTTTGGAGCAACTAATGTTTGATAGGAGAAAGCTTGAGCATTCATAAAACTGCTGCAGTTAGGGGCATAACTATTACAGGTAGTCCTCAAGTTACGACCACAATTGAACCCAAATGTTCTGTTGTTAAGTGAGGCATTTGTTAAGTGAGTTCTGCTCATTTTACGACTTTTCTTGCCTCAGTTATTAAGTGAATCACTGCAGTTGATAAGTTAGTAGCCCAGTTGTTAAGTGAATCTGGCTTCCCCAGACCTTGGGACATAGCAATGGTCATAAATATAAATCGGTTGCCAAGCATCTCAGTTTTGATCACATGATCATGGGGCAAAGGTTGTAACTTGAAAAACGGTCATAAATCACTTGCCACTGTAACTTTGAACAGTCACTAAATGAGCTGCTCTAAGTAAAGGACTACCTACATTAGATAACAAAATGCTACCTGTTGTCCTATCGTCTTTATTTGCATAGAAAATGTACAGGTAGTCCTTGACTTACAACCATTGTTTAATGAGCAACATTACAGCAGCCCTGAAAAAGTGACCTATGACTGTTTTTCACTTACGGCCATTGTAGCATTCCCTTGGCCACATGATTAAATTCGGCTCCGTAGCATTTATTTATGATAGTTGCACTGTCTTGGGATCATGGGATCACCATTTGTAGTCTTCCCAGCCAGCTCTTGACAACAAATGGAATAGGGGAAGACAGATTCGCTTGACGACTGTGGCAAAACATGTCACAAAATAGGGGAAAACTCACTTAACAACTGCTTTGCTTAGCAACAAATTCTGGGCTCCATCGTGCTTGTAAATCAAGGACTGCCTGTATAAAGCTATTTTGCCAGCTTCCTGCTTATATAGATTGCATAGATAAATCCAGAGATTTATAAATTCTATATATTTTACTAAGGCAGAGGTGGGGCAGGGAGCCTGGCAGGCCTCAACAGGTATCTCTAATCGCACATTAACAGGTCAGTATTTTGCTCACTACACAATCTTAATGTGATTCCAGTCGATTTACTGAAGTATATCAAGTCCCATGGAAGATGCTCCCCTGTATATTATTATTATTATTATTATTTAATTAAATTTATATACCGCCCCATTCCGAA
>JANHFL010002880.1:291354-332628 GCA_032468155.1 Oxyrhabdium leporinum | reverse complement strand
TTTAAGGGGATTTTTTAAGTGTGAACCGCCCCGAGTCCTTGGAATGGGGCGGTATATAAATCAAAGTATAAATAAAATAAATAAATAAATAAATGTTCTGATAATTACTGTATTATTTTCAGGATGCTTATAAATAAATTTATTTATAATCTAGTCTAAAATATCTCTGGGCAGCAATCACAGACTGGGTAGTTTGTAGTTTTCTGGAATTTGTGTGTTACCTTTTTAATAGGAACAGAATTTGCTTTTTCCAGTAATACTTAGCTTTTTTCCTCAAGGAGTTACAACAGGTAGTCCTTGACTTATGATCACAATTGAGTCCAAAATTTCTGTTGCTAAGCGAGACAGTTAAGTGAGTTTCACCCCATTTTATGACTTTCGTTGTCAATTTTTAAGTGAACCACTGCAGTTGTCAAATTAGTAACATTATCATTAAGTGAATATGGCTTCCCCATTAATGTTGCTTGTTAGAAGGTCACAAAAGGAAATCTCATCATGGGATATCATAAGTACATCCCAGTTACCAAGCGCCCAAATTTTGATCATGTGACCATAGGGATGCTGCAACCATCGTAAGTGTGAAAATGGTCATAAGTCTCTATTCAGTGCCATTGTAATTTCGAACAGTCACTAAATGAATGGCTGTAAGTTGAGGACTACCTGCATACTATTCTTTCATTTTCCTTTTATTTTGAATATATCTAAAGAAGCTTTTTTATTATTTTTAACCTCCTTTGCTAACCTCAGCTCATTCTGACAATTTGCTTTTCTGACAACAGCTGTACAATTATAGACTACCTATCTGAACTGCTCCCTTGTGACCTGATCTTCTTCCATTTCCTGCACATCTTTGATCTTGTTTTCAAATATTTGCTAAGTTATTGAAATTCTTTGCAGTTGTGCTTTTAATATCTACTCCTTTAGGAACTCCCACAATTCTTAGTTCCTTTTCCTATCACCCTTTCCTGCTATAGAATTTTACTTACCATTACTTACCATAAGCAGTTTATTAACATTTGAACTACCTTTGAAGATGCATATTTTTGGCTATGCTCAGTTTTATTTGCTCTTAAAAATCAGGAACACTCTCATTAGATGATCATTTTCACTTAGTGTTTTACTATTTCCACTTATTAAATTAAATCTTCCCTAGATAAACATCTTGTTGTTGTCTCCATCCTCTGAAGAAATGTTCAGCAGGCAATTCAATACATTTCTGGAAAGACAATATTTGGTTGAGCTAATTAATTTTTTTGAAATCACATTGATTATTATCACAGAAAACAACTCTTCATTCAGTGGCCTTCATGAATCATGAAGAATATGTCATCATGAATGTGTGCTTTCTTATTCCCATTGACTGGATAATAGATATTTGGGCAAATACAAAACCCAGAGACATTCATGTGTCCTTTCCTAATGGTATAATTTATTTTTAGCATAGATGTTTGCACTTGTGATTATCTGATAGATTAATTTCTGCAGCTGATTAAACTTGTCATATTGTTTCTGGGGAAAAAACTGATATTTTGCATAAAATATTATTATGCATAAAATACTACTATGTTCCATTGTCCTCTAGATCTGAATCTTCCTGATTTATTCTAAGCAGAACTAGTATTTTCAGTAGTACTTTGTTAGATTTCTTAGGTAGCAAAATCTAGACTAACAAAATAGCATGTGATAAGCAGTCTTGTCACAGGATGTGTAGCTCAGTGGTTAAAGACAGTGAGCTTGTCAGCTGGAAAACTGACAACCTGGTTTAGAGACCCGAGTGCTATAGTGGCACTGAAAAAAGTGACTTATGGCCATTGCAGACCATTCCCATGGTCACGTGATCAAAACTCAGGTGCCTGGCGACTGTGATGTATTTATGACAGTTGCACTGTCCTCGGGGGGGAGGGGTGTCATGTGTTTTCACCTTTCCTACTAGCTTCTGACAAAAAAAATCAATGAGGGAAGCAAGATTTGCTTAAAGACTACATGATTCACTTAACTCTAGTAATTTGCTTAACAACTGTGGCAAAAAAAAGTTGTAAAATGGGGCAAAACTTGACAACTGCCTTGCTTCAACAACATAAATTCTGGGCTCAATTGTGGTTGTAGTTTGAGGACTACCGTTATTCATAAATTAAAGAAGCTAAATTAACATAATTTAAATTATATTTTTCAGGGACAAAGTGGCTAATTCCGAAACAAACTTTCTAGCTACAATTAAATTAAACATCCTTTGCACATTCAAGAATGCCTGGTGGTTAAAGCGAACATAAATTGACACCAGCTACTTGAAAGATAACTTTAAAAAAACAACCATGGAATTCGGGATACAAAATTCATCAATGAACTTACATAATTAAAACCTGCTTGGAATTATAGGATAATTGAATAGAGTAATTGCACTAGGCCAGCAGACTCCATCCCAACATACAAATAAATGAAGCAACTCTGATCATGAATGAGCTAACACATTATACTAAGCCCTAGTTTTGGGGAGAGGGATTAACTTCATGATGTGCTTTCTTTGTGTGCCATAATTTCTGCCTTAGTGCTGTGTTTTAAGCAGGCCAAGCTTTCATGTGCAACAAAGCATAGTTTTTATATACATTATGGTATAGGATGCTGTATGAATTTAACCATTTAACTCTAGAATTCTTCCACAGCCATCTTAATTTCCATACTAAAGTACATGTTGCCTGCACTGCTCTTGTTCTATAGGGAATTTCCACACACAAAATATGATCTTAAATATGAGATTACATTTGTATCCCTGCTGATTATTGATTTGTTAATATAAACAGTGTACCTTCATAAAATTGCAAACATAGGATTGTATTTACGATTGGAAATGTAAACACTGTTATATTCTAATTGCATATAATCTAAATAGTGGTAGGGAGAGTGTACCTAGTATACATATCACTTAGATAAAAATGCAGATCACATTTTCACACAGAGCAGTTAACATTTTTAGGGTATGCAAATTTTGAGGTTATGTTTATATATAAGAGTGCATGCACAGAATTGAAGATGATCAGCCAAATCCAATAAAATATATCGAACTGGATATTTTTCCCGTATGGAAAACTAGAACTTTCCTTGACTAAGTTCATTTTAACATATGTCATGTAATTAATTTGGAACACTATAAAACAAAAATGGTTACATTATCTTTTATGAAGGAAACTATAGATCAATGCAATAGTCTGCTTTAATAATCAAGTATACATTAGAGAATGAATAAAAGAAAAAAATCAAAGTATTTCTGTTTTAAAAATCACATAGCTAGGAACTTGGAGGTCATTTAATACGCCATCAGTATTTGCATCTGTGATATAAAATGTCAGAAAACTATTCTAGCAGATGGCTATCCACTTTTTAGTCTTTTGCTTAACTATTTTCATAAAAGATAGTCATATCTTATCTGCTCTTACAACATATGAATCTTATTCTTAGCATGTTTCTCTTCCCCTTTAGGAAACATCTAACTTCCTATAGTTTTACCCACTTAGCCCTTGTCCTGTTCTGTATCTTCCTTTGCTACTCTTTCTGCTCAATACAGGTACTTCTCGACGTATGGCCACAATTGAGCCCAAGTGTTGCTAAGTGAGACATTTGTTAAGTAAGTTGTGTCCCATTTTACGACCTTTCTTGTGGTTGAGTGAATCACTGCATTTGTTAAGTTAGTAATACGGTTGTTAGGTGAATCTGGCTTCCCCATGGACTTTTTTGTCAGGAGGTCGCAAAAGGGGATCCCATGACCCTGGGATACGGCAACCATGATAAATATGAGTCAGTTGCCAAGCATCTGAATTTTGATCATATGACCATGGGAAAGCTGTAATATTTGTAAGTGTGAAAAATGGTCATAAGTCACCTTTTTCATTGATGCTGTAACTTTGAATGGTCATTAAATGAACTGTTGCAAGTCAAGGACTACCTGTACTAATGTGAAATTTGGGAGGTAGAATGTCTACTAGTGACGAAATCCACGAAGTTATCAGGACATTACCACCTTTGACACTTGATGGGGTTGTGCCCCACAGGCTTGCAATCTTTGGGAGGGGCGGGAGTTCTTTGACTCACAGATATGGCTCACTGCCTAAATATTTTATTCTTAATTTGGTAATTTCTGTCCATCTACTTGGACACCTAGGGAGCGCCTGTGAGGGTGTCTACTTACAAGAAGTTATAGTGTGAGGGTCCCAACAACAAATGTTTTCTACAGTAGCTCCCCTCTTTGCAACAAATTGTTCCCTGAAGGGTGATAGCTTTCTGGAAACCGGTGGAAACAGGGCTGTTTCAGACGGCCTTTGGGGATTAACCTAGCATGACACCACTTAAATTCATAGTTTTTAGTTTTAGGTTATAATCCTGATTTAATTTTTGATTTGAATATTTTTAACACTTTTGTAAGCTAACTAGAATCTGTACTTAATTTCATGCAGCTAAATAAATATACAGATAAAATAGATGAATGAATTGATGTATTGTCTGAATATGCTTTAATTTTTACTCTGAAAAAAGATGATAAATTAATTAGAAAATATATATAATTAATTAGAAAATGATATGTTTATAGTAAGAAATTAAACAAAGTAGTTTATGAAATCATTTGTTTCTTCTTGTTTCTGTGGATTTTTCCATTAGAGCTTAACAAAGTAATATTTTATATAAGCCTATTCAGCAGATGGGGATGGTTTTTTTCAGTATGAAAATTATGTCTATAGAAGAATGACTTTAAAAAGAACTTCTTTCTTGTGGGGGTCTTATCTGGATTTGGAAAACTCCGAAACAACAGTTTTATACTGGAAGATACCCATATTTTCTCTCTTCGTTTATGCTTCACATGCCTCGTATGCCCTTTGGTATTAACATTCCGATTTTGTGCTTCTTAAGCACAGATTGCTGTTCTGACTAAATTACTATGAATTATACTCAGTGATTTGAGACTAAACCTAGGAAAGGCACAGCACATCCTTTATATGTAATATAGCCCAGATTCTATCACTGCTTTGATATTATTCAGTTAATTTGGGAAAGCACAGCTGCCTCTGACCATAGAACTCCAGAAGAGTGAGGATACAATGGATCAGTGATCTGACTTGTGTAAAGTACCTTTAAAACTTAATCATTCCAGATTTTTTAGGACTAGAGCTTTGGAAAAAAGAGAAAAAATACAGTGTTCTCCTGCTAGTATTACAAATTACATTCAAATGATAATAGCACAAAATCGGCTCTTTCAATTGCAGTAAACATTCTGGATATGTGTAGACTGAGAATACTCAGTTTGGAATCTTAGTAAATGTAACCCTTAAATAGTATTATGGGGAAGATTTCTGGTGAGGACATAGCAAACTGTTTTCCCTGGAAGAGAGGGATGGCATTATGGCTGAAAATGATATCTGGACGCTGGATCCAGACCACCAAAATCTTGTTGGAAAAATGAGATATCTTGAGATTACACATACGTACTTCATATGCTGGGAAACTATATTTTTACATTTAGAAAATAATGTGTTTCCTCAGAAATAAGACCTAACCAGAAAATAAGCCCTAGTCTGATTTTTTTAGTATGCTCCTAATAGAATCCTACCCCCAAAATTAGCCCCAGTTAAGGTCATCATCCGTGGGGTGGGGAGGGCGTAGCCAGTACTGGAGTCTGCGAAGTACAG
Organism: Oxyrhabdium leporinum; assembly: GCA_032468155.1. Classification (NCBI taxonomy): domain Eukaryota; kingdom Metazoa; phylum Chordata; class Lepidosauria; order Squamata; family Cyclocoridae; genus Oxyrhabdium; species Oxyrhabdium leporinum. The sequence goes on along the minus strand of JANHFL010002880.1, from coordinate 326,956 downwards.
GGGCCGAAGGTATCCATCAGCAGCTGCAGCCCATGCAGCACAGGTGAATTACTTACCTGTCCAAGCAGCAGGCGGAAGCAGAGGCAGGGGAGGCACACAATCTGGATGCTCCATGTGAGCCACAGGAAAGCCGAGAATCGGTGGCCCGGAGCAGGCAGCTGTGGGAGGCTCATCCTTGTGTGGCGGCACTGGCAGCAGACAGAGGCAGAGGCGGGGGGGGGTAGATAATCCAGTTTTTAAAGGTTTTGCTTGTCTATAAGAGATTTTTATTGGATTATTACTGAGTAGGTCTGAATGGCAAAGTTTGGGGGCTTTCTTTAAAGACAGAAAATGAGATATAAATAGAAAAGATTTTAAGTGAGTTTATCAGATTTAGTTTGCAATTGTCAATGACTTTGACACAATTCTCAAGAAGGGCTTATCCTAGAGCAAGGTTTTAAGTTATTGGATTTCATGGCCAAATATGAGCGCTTCCACCACTTGCCATATTATGAGATGATGTGTATATGCAATGCTTCAGCCATGCTTATGCTTTGTTCGACTGTCAACTATATACGCCCCATAGGCTTGAAACTGAACATCCACACGAGAGAACCATCACTGGGATCTAAATTGCAGATTGTCCTATTTCCTCCTGGGCTGTAATCTATGCATTGTGAGCAGAAATGTCTACATTTATAGTATAGAGATGGTGATAAGTTTTTGAAGGAGCACAATGGCTTAGTGGTTAAAGATGCTCAGTTTGTCAGCTGGAATGCATGCCTTTATTATAAGTACAATCTGGTGTGGGTAGGGAGGAAGGAAGTAAAAAAATGATAATTAGAATAAAATAGTTGCTAAGAAACTGAATTGTCAACCTGAAGTCAGGGTTGAAATCTCATAATAAATTACTGTTTCAGTTTCATAGTGCATTTTTAATGCCAGCATAATAATGATCTCCTATCTTATACTAATGTTTGTAAATATTACAGCTGGCAGCACCTAAAAGCCTATGATTAAATATAACATTTTTCTAACAGCCATATATAGTGGATTGTGCTTATAACAAAGTTTAACCACTTCTGATTCTCTTCTGATGCTTATTTGGTCCCATAAGTGAGAATTGTGGATTTTTGACCTTATGTTTCCATAGTTTTAGATTTGCATTTATTTGCATTGTTCACATTTTGTTTGTATAGTAACAAAATAGTCTGAGATATTTGAAATTCTATCAAGTTTACTGTATTTAGCCACAATGACCAGTAGATGGTGCTGTTGAGTAAGCATATACTTGGTGACAACAAGGAGAGGAAGGGAGGGGAAAGGAGACTTCACTATACAATATAAGAGTGACTCTTAAGCCGGTTATTGTCAACCTTCTTGGTAACTTTCAGTTGTCTGGATTTCAGCTCCCAGAATTCTCAACTAACCATGCTAGATGCTGACTGGGGAATTCTGGGAGCTGAAGTCCACACAACTTAAAGTTGCCAAGGTTGAAAAATACCGATTATAAAGCTGTTTCTTCCCTCTTTAAATTAAATGAGATAGAGTGTATATATTCTGTGTAGAACTTCTAATAGCAATGCCTAAAACAAAAGTAATTGAACATTAGCAAAATTAGTTTGCTTAAATCTCTTCCGGGAGCTTGGATTTTGCAGGAGAAATGTTCTTCCCTGTTGCAAGACATGTGACCGTTTCAGTTTCCAAGGTAACCAGTCCACTGTGAAGAGTCTGCACTTAACTGAATCTGTCACACTGCTTTTGATTATGTCATTGTGGATTGGGGATTTTAAAAAACTTATCTTATTTTAATCAGATAGAGACAGAGATTAAATATGAAATGATTTAGTAAAGAAGAATTGGAATACCAGAAAAACTACATGAAAGGTTAATATGATTCCTGGGACAAATATTTGAATGACAGTACAGAACTCCACAGGCTTAGAAAATTTGTGATATTCATTTTGCATTTTAGAAAAAAATACAAGATTTAAGATACTGGATCTGCACTGATGCAAATTTTCTTCTTCAAACAATTTTCATACAGTCATTCATTCTATATTAGTTATGTCTGCCTGCCATCACAGAAAATTTATATTTGGTGTCATCTTCAATTTTTTGTAGATCATGTATTTCATTATTTCATCCTACTTGCTTAAAAATAACATCCTGTAGGATTATCCCCATTTTACTTACAGTTGGATAAATGAAAATTTGCCTTTGTAGCTAAAGAAGAATATTCCAAGTACTCATAAAGAAGTTATAGGAATTAGGCTAATAAAAAAATCAGTTTGGAAAGAGCTGGAGGCTAGTATGTGTGTGTGCACTTCAATTTCATTGGAACATATTTAAACACCCCCTCCCCCAAGAATATATATTTAAAAAGTCAATTATTACATTCTCATGGATATGAAGCAGGATTTCTGCCCTTACAGTTAAAGATGTTTGAAGGCAGCATATGAGACTGATGTGTCTTTCACTGTACAACTTTATTTCCAGCATTGTGGAATTTTCCTCTCTTCCTACCCTTTAATTCAATCCCAAGGGAGGACATTGGGAAGGAAATTCACCCATGGTATCAGATGTTCTTGCTGATTTAAACTGATTCCAACCCAGGCTTGGGAGAAGCTTGACATCTTGTTGATATGACTTGTTGACATTTGATGTGTTTCTGCATTGTGTGTCTACTGTTATGTTTTGTTTTTGGAATGCTCATTCAATGAAGCATCAGTGGCTGTTATTGTCCTTCTTATTTCAGCTAGCAACCCCATTTGTAAGCAGAAGCATCAGCAAAGAGCCTTAGCTACTCTTGATAGGCTTATGCAATGGTAGGCAGACTGCCAAAAATGAAACAGAACAAAACAAGCTCTGCTGCTAAGTGTGGTATCAGAAATGTTATGAATGAGTGCACATATATGATGGTATTGGTGGGGAAGTAGATGTATAGATGGAATGAGCAGAGTAATTTTTGTATTCAGTTTCTATGTAAGTGAGTGAAATTTCACTGCCATGTAAGTATACATAAAACTGCAGTCTTACTATTTCTTTAGCAAGTTGCTTGCATTATCTTCAGGTATTCATATGATAATTTTTAATGTATGATGTGAGAGATCAAATATGTTGTTTTTAATTTTGAACATAATTCACGCTTCTGTGGCAGCCATCCTGATTAGGTTCATCTATCAATAACTGTTTGTAATGATGGGCATAACTGATTCTTAGTTGCATTCTAAAAGATTGGATAAATCTACTTTATGTGGAAATGAAAATATTATCTTGGATTTTCCATTCATAATGCTTATAACTCCAAGGAAGTTATGTAACTGACTTCTGAATAAAATATACTTGGGTTATAATTTCATTTAACAATGTAAGGCTGAACTGAAACAATCTACAGTATTCTAGCCAGTTCATTTTCCCCTTTTTCAAAATTTATAATATTTAATTTTCATCCACTTTGAAGAAAACTGTCTTGTAAAAGTCCTAAATGTGAAGTGGCTTCCCAGATTTGATGGGAGGAAGAAAGGATACTAATCCCCAGAGATTTATGTCCAGAAAACCTCTGCCAGCTTTAGAAATGGGTATACAACATTTCAGTATATACCCTCCCAGGCCTGGGTATGTTCAGTTGTTTTACTCTTCCAAGTGCCCTTGAAAAAATGTGTGGTTCTCTTTTTCTTATGTGTTTTGTAAGCCAGCAGAGGGGTTTTTTAGGAGTCAGGTAGATTCCAAACTGAATAAAAGAAATATCCTAGTTTAAATCAGTAAAAGGGTGAAGAGGCTCCTTGACTTTAAGAACCATTGAAAATTCATCTGACAACTAGTTGTCTCTACACTTAGTGTTGAATTAAAGCTATTGGACAGACAGAGGTTACAGCCACTATGAATTCCTTGATTTCCCCACTTGGGTAGAATCATTAACCAACTGAATGTAGTTAGATTTCTAGCTGGAGATTCTCTGTTGAAAAAGAACAACTCAAAAGAAGTATTGGATGTCAATCTAAGAAGTTGCCTTATCTTTACTTTATTTAGTCCAGTATTGTAAGCGCTGACTGCAAACTGTTTCTCAGAGATTCAAATAGGAATTTTTGTAGTCTTGTCTTGAAATTCCAGGAATTAAAACTGTGACTTCCAGGAATTAAAACTGTGACTTTATCCATGCAAAGCCTAATTATGCTCTATCCTTACTTTGTTTCAAGGTCCCTTTTTAAAAAGCAAAACATCTGCATTCATTAATGTGCTTGTAAATTGTGTAAACTTCAGGTAACCAAAATTAAAATGATACAAATCTGCTTTGATGTTGGACGAGATTGAAACAGAGTTAAGAGTTCTGTTTTCACCTTAGTTAGAGAATGAAAATTCTGTGTGGGTTCCCTGTTATATTTCCTATTGTAAGGGAACAACAGTTAGCAACAAGCCCTATCTGCTGTTCTAATGCAGATCCCTGAGAAATGCTTGCTCTAATCTTCCAGAGGGGAAGAACTGGTTAAAGAAAGCATCACATTAATTCTGACATCTTTTCAGCTAGAGAGCGGGAACACGTCACAGGGAAAGAGTTGAACATGTTAAAGTGATATTAGTGTGATTGCATGATAAGCCTCTGGTTCTGAAGAGCATCCTTCTGCCGGTGCACTGCAGGAGAAGAGTACTTCCCCTCCATTTGAGCTGGATTGGAGGATCTGTGTAGAGAGTAGAGAGAGTTAATTGAAATGCAGCACTAAAGAAGGGCTGTAGGTTCTCCATTGTTGTATTCTGAAATGTGGGTTCTCTTGGTTAATGCTTGACAATGAAATGCTGGCAGAAAACCGAAGAAATGGCTTCAGAAGAATTCATATGGAGACTGTTTTCTGTTTCCTTGAACATTGGTAGGAAGACCTGCTTGCCTTAAATTATGTTTGTGCATTTGGCATATGGGATTTATCTCTATGTCTGATAGGATCTTTTATTTGAATCAAACTGTCATTGGAATAATTACTCAATCATGTTTAGTTGTGCTGATGAGAAAGGTGATTATTTCTTCATTGGGAGTAAGATTTTAGCATGCCTTTTTAAGCTGCTGTTACAATAAATTATGGTTGTCGGCAATAGAGGTATTTAAAAGATATTATTCTTAGATTGATCTTGTTTAAGGAAACCAGCTCCACTCAGATGCATGATTTTCTTCCAGGGATGTCTTCTAAAATTAAAACTTGAAAATGCCTGTTGTAAATGCAAAGGGTTGAAAGCAAATGGTAGGTGCCATCTTTACTGGCTTGTTTGAATCTGTTTAAAATTGCGTTCTTTACATTTAATGTCTCTATCTAAAATATGTTTCTGTGTTTTTAATTTTAAAAAGTAAAATGTTTAAATAAAACCATTTCAGTTTCTTATTTGTGTGCAATGGTTTGTCCTGTAGAATCATATAGAAACACAGAAGAACTTTCTGAACTTGATTTATGAATCAGTGTAGATTGGAAATCTGATATGAGTGTGGTCTTAAGAATGTATGTATCCTATATTTGATAGATAATTTTAATTGTTCCAAAGCATTTTTTCTATATGTGTACTTTCATACAAATAAGCAACTGTGTGGTAGTTTTTTATTCTACAGTCTGTATGCTATTGAGAAATATTTTATTTTTGATTTACAGTAGTTGTAAATAGTAATGTTAAAGCTTTTAGGGTATTTATAGAGTGCTTTTTCTTTTTACTTTGAATATATAATCCAGGTAATAGATTGTAAAAAAAATAATTATTATACCACAAAATAAGCAGTATTGTTTGCCTTGCTATGGATTATATGCAGTAAAATACATACAATGAAGACTTAACGGCTAGCTGTGAACTTCTCAAGTTCATCACTGAACTGAAATGTAAAGATCTCACTTTGCTAGCTGATTTTTTTAACCTTCTGTAAGAGGGCAGCACAAGGATGAATATTAAAATGCATGTGCCTCTGTATGCAGTATTCATTTTCATTTAATGTGTTTTATGGCATCTCAGGAAAAAGTATAATCCAGTAACAAGGTTATGCATTCTATAGATATTCTTGCTCTAATGTCTTACCTCCTGCTGTATGTGTGAGGAAGTACCACTGTTATAATTTCTTGCAGAAATCTGGTGATACTCCCATATCTCTCAATTCATGGCTCACTAAATGTATATAAAAGCCCTGTTATTTGCCATTCTTTACTATATGTATTTTTTTCTGCCAAATTCTGATGGTTCTTTATATTTTTTGTTCAATAGATGAAATACTTTTTTTAAATGGGTAGTTTTCATGTACAATACTTACACAATAGACTAGTTCATGATTTGTATTTATTTGTTATACCTGGGTGTTTGGAGTCTGTTAGCTATTCCCAGTTCTGTTAATGAAAGAACAACATTAAAATCTTTAATAAAATAATTAAACATTTTTGAACAGCCATGGAACGATGGGAAAAAATTTACAGCACCTTGAATTTCCAAAACCACCCCTTAAAGCAAGACACTGGTTACTTGTATTTCTCCTCTTGCTAATCAGCTTACTGATTTCTATTTAGAAACATTGGAAATATTTGATGGTGTTCCCTAGATGTGTAAGAATTCACTGTACCTGGAAACACCGATTTTGCTCTGCCTGTCACAAGCACCACATTGTCAAATTGATTCAATAAACACTTTGTAATAAGTTTAGTTGTGGTCATTAACCATAAACATTTGGTGAAATGTTATTTTTATGCCTCCCCCCCCATTAGTTCAATAAGATGTTAGGTGACAAAGGTAATTCATATGAGTGTTTAAGGTCCAATTGACCTTAAATTTCATGTACTTGTATTTGGAATTAAGTCTGATTGATTTCAGTTGAAATCAACATGCTTCATTGGACTTGAAACAGGATGGCCATGCACAGATCCTTATTAAACTGTAAAACCCATCAGGTGTCCTCAGACCAATCACATTTTCTTTTCCTATAGAATGGCATATTTTTTATACTATGCCAATGCTGGATTAAGTTTAGGCAGGCCCAAGTTAGTTGATTTGCTAAATGATTTATAGAACTGTTCATTTCATAGTAGTGACTCTGGGTGGCATACAAAGATTATAACCATCACAATAACACCTGAAACAAAACCATATTATCAGCACCAACAGAGCTTGCCTAATTGCATGTTCCCAAATCCTGGACAAACTACCAGGATCTTCAGAGCTTTTCAAAAGGCTAAACAGGCTGTTCAAGACTTTGCTCAGCTCTAGACATTTATTGGGTGACTTGCAGTCAGTCAGTCTCTTTGGCTTAATCTACCTCACTAGTTGTGGGGTGGAAATTGGAGAAGGGTGTACATTGCCCTAAACGCTTGGTGAAAGACAATAAATAAATAAAAACAAAATATTACTGTCTTGATTTGAACATCTCGGAGGAGGTTTTAAAAGAGAATTGATGTTTAAAAAGTAGTGTCTGAAAATATATTCACTATCCTTTGTCTTATGTTGGGTTTTGTTACCTGAAAAAGATGAGGATGCAAACACTAATAAATTTGCTTAGTGGAAACTCACTTATTTATTTACTTTGCAAGATTTCATTGTTAACAGTGTCTCGTCTCACAATAGTCTATTCCACCAGACTGGTTTCAATAGTTCCTAATAAATTGTAGTATAGCATCAGAATAATTGCAGAAATAATATTGAGATAGTTGATTGAATTTGAAAACTTATTACTCACAATGGCAAACACCTGTTAGGTATAATTTGTACACTACTAGTGAATTATGACTAAGGATCTCAATAGGTTAAAGATTTTATGTTTAGCTAGATGCAAAACTTGAATATAGCATCAGTGGGCATTTTAATGGAAGAAAAATATTAATTTTACACTGAGCATTATATTTAGGGAATATGATTTTCACTTTGAGGAGATAGATTAAATGTGTGGCAGAATTGAGTCCTAAGTTGTCTTGCTTCCTTCACAGGTCTTACTTGAGGTCCCTTTGCACTCAGTAGAAGTTGCAGTGAGAATATTAGTTCCTGTTTGTATAGTGCCTGGTCCCTCCCTCTATCACACACATACACATGCATACATACCATACTAAGGGCCGAGACTTAAAGTTCAGACTGGCTGTCACAAAGGGAATAGTCCAGATTCCTTTTTCAGAGTCCAAATCCAGCAATCCCTAAGAAGTTAAGGTTAATGAAATGCACCAGCAGGAATATCCCAAGTCCCATTCTCAAACTAGGTTGATGACAAAGGGACTAAGCCACCTCCAAACAATCTCTGAACGTGCTTTTCCAAAACAACTTCTGAAGCAGAAAAAGAGACAGCACATGCAAACTAGACTGTTTGCAGGTGACCCTTGCAATGCCAGAGGAAGTGTCAAAGCGTGTGGCATAAATGCTACAGTTTGTCAATTTCTGTTCCTGAGTGACCAAGACAAATTAAATAAAGTTAATAAATCCTTGTCTCCTGCTGCTGCTGAACTATGGTGCCGCAGTGGTTAGAATACAATACTACAGGCTACTTCTGCTGATTGCTAGCTGCCAGCAGTTCGGCAGTTCTCACTGGCTTAAGGTTGACTCAGCCTTCCACACTTCCAAGGTCGGTAAAATAAGGACCCAGAATGTTGGGGAAAATACGCTGACTGTGTAAAACCACTTAGAAAGGGCTGTAAAGTACTGTGAAGTGATATATAAGTTTCGGCCTAAGTGCTGCTCGCAATTGAGTCAGCAAAAACATATTTGATGTGTAAATACTCTTTCCCCTAAGTGTTCAACTCAAATGAATAGACTGTATTTTCTTAATGGTAGTGATACAATGATTACTATAACTAACAGAAAGGTCTGTCTTTAGAACTACAGATTAGGGCCGTGATGCGAACCTATGGCACGTGTGCCGGAAGTGGCATGCAGAGCCATCTCTCCAGGCACGCCAGCTCTCACCCGTTGCTCTTCTGGGTTCCAGTATGCGCATGTGCGTTAGCCAACTGGTCTTCACGTTCATGGGAGCACTGGAAACCAGAAGAGCAGCTCCCCGGCATGCACATGTGCACCAGACAGCTAGTCTTTGTGCACAGAAACCAGAAGACCAGGTGGCCGGCATGCATGCGCACGCCAGAGACCAGAAGCTCAGTTGCGCGCGGCAGAGAACTGCGCTTCCAGTTTCCGGCACTCCCACGTGTGCGTCCCGGAGAGCTGCTCTTCCGGTTCCTGGCGCTCCCTCGCACGTGTGCGCATGCTCCTATTTTGGCATGTGGTGCCGAAAAGGTTCACCAACACTAGATTAAGGCATTGCAGTTCTTCAGATTTGATTTGGTTTCAAAGGATGTGGGAACATGAATGTATTACCCGTCTTTTAAGTATTTAAAGTAGCTATGCCTATTTGGAGATTTATATATCAACTATGCAGGACTATATGTTCTCTTAGTGATTGGGATGTGTTTGTAGCTTATGCTCTGTGAGAAACAATGTATCAATTGGCTCTTACAAAACTGGAAATAGTATTCCCCAAATGTAATTTTGTTTAAACTAAATCCTATTAAAATGTTGGGGATTGTATTACACTTCTCAGAAACTTGACATTTTTGTATGACCTTGACATTCTTGTAGAAATTTTAAGATTAAGTCACTGAAAAATTGTAAGATTCCGCGCAATTGGGAGTTCTGGAAAAAATAATTTAATACAGAGAATGCTTGTGTTATTTTAAAACATTACTTGAAATAACTTCTGTATACTGCATTATTTGTAAGCCATCTGGTATCATGGTTCATAAGATGGGCAGTTATGTAAATATTTAAAATAAATAGCATGAGAGAGGGTGAAAAACTATGATTTTGAATAAACTATGGTTTCTGCTTGACATTTGAGTTTTAAAAGCTGTACTTCACTTCAACCAAGCACAGGTCTCAATCAGACAGTAGCATCTCACTGATGGTTACTCTTTTAATATTCAGTTGTGATTTGCTACTATATCTCAACCATTCCATTTAGCAATAATGCTAATGATATGTGCATATGTTCAGGTAACATTCCATCTTGTTGCAAGCATTTTATCTATTATGTCCCAACCTTCTCCCAAGAACCCATGGCAGCTTGCATGGGAATCATCCCCACAGTGACAATCCTGTGAAATAGGTAAAGGCTTGGACCTGGTTTATCCTGGAGCATGTCAGGTTCTTGACCTCTGTGCCAGGCTGGCTTTTCATCCAACTATCTTCCAGAAAGTATGAAAAAAATATGACTATATTTCATTGGAATTGCCAGGCTTGTCAAAAAGACCAAGAAATCTTATTTGAGCATAGCTCAGATTTTCAATGCCTTGTTTGTTTGTGCTCCAATGCAGTTTGTTTCATCTTTGCACAGGGGAGAGAGAAGAGCAGGTGGTATTTGTTCAGAACTTCCAATTAATATTGTTAAGTCCTTGCTCTCTTTGAAGGTGCTAATTAATTGTGGGTTGTTATGGAGACCGGAGAAATCTGATTGAACCTGAGAGATTAGTATTCAGAAGAAATAGGAGAAGTGTCCTTTTTCTTACAAATTATGATTTCTGTGACAGATGTATTTGTATCCACAAACTCTGAATTTGCAAAAATAAGTTACCAAACATTTAGCATTACCTCCCCACCTCCCCCTCCCCAGTGATAGTGAGTGCATCGTGCTGGAGTACTTTGAAATCTTCAAGTTTTATTACCTATGTTAAACTTAACTAATAGCCATCTTTGCAGGGAAAGTTCCACTACTGAGTCAGGGTTGTCCACATGTAGGGGATCAAAAAGATCAAGATGGCAGCCTACATGGTACCAAAAGACAAAAACATGCAGTTGAATCCCCACACATTTTTATTGCCTATGCTCAGCAGTAGCGTTTGCATGCTCACTTAAAATATTGTGCAAGCTCTCATTTAAACATATAGTACATAAATATTTACTCTACGAGGCTGAATATGTTGCGACTCTGCTCAGTATAGCAGACTTTCAAATTACGAAAAAAATATTTCAAATGGGATGAATGAAATGATAAACATTTTTGGCCTCTAGAGCAGGGGTGTCCAACTGACAGCCCGCGGGCCAGATGCATCACATGCAGGCCACGCCCACCCCGGTTTCCCAAAGGCAAAAAAAATGTCATGATACATCATGTGACGTCACGTGACACAGTCAAGTTTGACACTCGTGCTCTAGAGTCTTGAGATGGCACCTATTGTGGTCCGCATTTTTAAAATCAATTTTTAAATTTTGATGTGATAGAAAGGGTATAACGCATACACACATTATAGTACAACCATTGGTACTGTTACTGTTTCCAGGAACTCATTTTTTCATATTGTTTGATTCGTCTTCGTCTTTATATATTCAGTGGATAATTAAAATGTACAATAATGTGGTTGCATAAGTGTGCACACAGTCTTATAAGTAGGGATGTGGCTGTGAGTTAACCAATCACATTTAAACTGGTGTTAAATATTAGTACGTACCTGGCATCAATTAAAGTGATTGTGATCAAGCCCATATAAAGTTTAACTGTTCTAGTAGGATTTTTCTGACATTTACTCAGTTGCCTGTCACAACAATACCCACGGTCTGCAAAGAGTTTAGAAAGCATCAAAGGGATCAGCCGGGGTAGAAGTACAAAACAATTTCCAAGGCATTGTAAATACTATGGAACACAGATTGAAGACAGTCATCAAGTGGAGAAAATATGGCATAATAGTGACATTACTAAGAACTGGATGTCCCTCCAAAATTGATGAAAAAACAAGAAGAAAACTGATACGAGAGGCTGCCAAGAGACCCAAAGCAACATTAAAGGAGTTGCAGGAAGTTCTGGCAAGTACTGGTTATGTACTACATGTGACAACAATCTTCCATATCCTTCATATGACTAGACTGTGGGGTAGGATAGCAAGATGGAAACCTTTTCATATAAAGGAAAACATCCAAGCCTGGCTAAATTTTGCAAACACCTAGATCAAATCTGACAAATGTGGGGAAATGTGTTGTTCTCTGATTGAGACCACAATTGAACTTCTTGGCCATCATTCCAAAAAGCATGTGTGGTGCAAAAACAAACAGTGCACATCACCAAAAGTACACCATACCCACAGTGTGAAGCATGGTAATGGCAGCATTATGCTTTGAGGAATTGGGTCTTTAGCCAAGGCAGAGGCAATTATGAACAGTTCTAAATATCAATTTTGGCACAAAGTCTTCAGGTCTCTGCTTAAATGCTGAAGATGAAGAGAAATTTCATCTTTCAACACGACAATGACCTCCAAATCAACAAAACAATGGCTTCACCAGAAGAAAACCGGAGTTTTGAATGGCCTACTCAAAGCCTGGACCTGAATCCAATTGAAAAATCTGAGGAGGGTTGTGTAGAGGAGATGCTCTCATAGTCTTGACAGATTTGGAGCATTTTCACAAGGAAGAGTGGGCAACGATTCCCAAGGCCAGATGTGCTATGTTGATAGGCTCCTGCCCCAAAAGACTGAATACTCTCATAAAATGAAAAGGCGCTTCAATAGAGTATTAGTTTATGGGTGGGCATACTTATGCAACCATGTTATTGTAAGTTTTTTATTTTTATTTTTTTCTCCTAAACGTTTTTAGTTTGCTTTCAGTTATATGTACAGCTTATAACTTACATTAACTGTGGAAAAATCTGAATTGATTTATCATGGTCTGATTTGTTTTACATCTAAAAACCTAGCATTTTAAGAGGGGTGTGTAGACTTTCTATATTCACTGTACCTAGACCACAAGTTATGTTTTGCCAAACCATTGTTATAACATGCAATATGGGAGCTTTTTCAAAAGCAACTTTAAAGTCCTCCTGTAAAAGAAAATAGTCAACTTGCATATCATAAAAAATTTAATGAAAATTAAATATTTATTCTACTATCAATTGAAGAATGATATGACTCTAAAAGGTGTTGGTTCTTTTCATGTAAAAAAATTGACATTGTCTTTCATTATGTCACATTTTTAAAGAAAACTCCATAAGCTGGCATAATTTAGTCTTCCAATTGTTTTTGTATATATATCTTTCTAAAAATACACATTTGTTAGAAAAGTAACAATAATGCGCCTTATGCATTTTTCACATAAGATAATGTTCAACTCTTAAATCTCATATGGTGTTAGATTGGCTGTTATATTTCACAGTGTTTGCCGATGTTGGTATGCTATTGTGGGAAAGTGTTGGCTTTCTGATTGCACCCCCAGTTAAATATCTTTCATGGAAAGGAGCTATTGCCAAGGAAAGCAATGCAAGCAGTTTCCTCTCTCCTGTGTTGAATAAGATGAGAACAAATCCTGCAGAACAGTGGTCTGTATCCCCTCCCTTCCTTCCCATTGCAAGTTGTTTATTAAACTAGAGTTTTTCTGGGAGTTGTTCTTTTCCGTTATGAATGCTTTGACGAAAAATCAATGTTAGCTTTGAAGAGCTCCGAAGCAGCGTAATTTGTATTGGATAGGCTGATGAACAATTAATGCTTGTTATATTATGAGTCCATAAACTTTGAATTTGAACAGCCTAGAAACAACCTTGACAGAAAACAACATTCTTGACAGCTAGATCTAGGATTTGAAACTTTTAGTTTTCAAATAAAAGATGTCTGTTTCATTAGGTGCTAATTTTTGAATATTTGAAGAGGACCTGAATGGATATCTGTTGTTTGGCAATTCAGAGGATATTGCTGTGCAATTAGAAATGAAAAACAGATGAGTATGCTATGAAAAGATACATGGTAAGGAGAGAGACCGTACACTTGGATGCAACTACAGTCAAAGATTTTAATTAAATATACTTCTGGATCAAGTATATGTCTAGTTTCTTCTGATTTGAAGGACCGGCTATTCGAGAAATAGTAAATGTCTTTTGTCCATCAAGAAATTGGATGTCCTTTGAAATTTGCTCAGCAAAGTATACAGTAAGTCTTCAAGAAACTCACTGCTGTTCTTAATGAAATAAATGTGATTTAACCTTCTTCTTGTAATGTTGCGATGTTTGGTAATTTTAAAAAGACTCACTTTCAAGTAGCATTGGAGTACCAACTGCAATCAAAGCTTCAAGAGAAATACTGTATAGGTTTTCATTCTAGGAAACGTTAAAAATTAATGTGACAACAACACCATGTCGCAGCATGGATATTCAAGAGATGGACAAGAAAATCATCACCAGATACTTCGCAGAGTCAGTCATTTCCGCCAAAGGGTTACCTCAGCTGTTCAGCGATCTCTTACAAAAAGGCATGGAAGAAATTACGCTTCCCACAGCTTGTCGGGTGAGAACTGGCCCAAATTATTGTTAGCATATAACTACTAACTACTATTCATAAAAGTGTAGTTTGTTTTGTTTCTTATGGCATTTGTCTCTATTTTTCTTCCCCTTTAATTTTCTCTGTATTTTTTAAAAAAATTACTGCACCATTATTAAATATGTTCTTAATTTATTGGAAAAGGTATGTGCGTCAATTGTTTATATTAGTACCCTACTGGGTCATTAAGCAACCTGGGTTTTCCTCTACCTAAGCTAATAGATAAGCACAGCTCCATTCTCTTCACAACACAGTGATGTTGTCTCTTATAGTCCTTAGAAAAGCCTGCATGCCTTAGTACAAATGATTTTCATTTGAAGGCTTAACTAATATACTACACTACACCATTTTGAATGTTTTTATTTTCTGTGGTGGTACTAATATGCCTGTCTTATGCTGACCAAAAATCATTTTAAAATGGATTTAGCATCAACTAAGGTGACATCCTCAGATTTTCTGTATTAACTTTTAGTAAGTGTATCTTCAGATACGCAATGACTAACTTTTAGTATTTCACTGTTTTAAAGGTTTATGTTAATAAAACTACCAGAATCAAGCTTTAGCTGAATCCAAGGATATGAATCAATCATTTAATTCTGGTTGTAGAGTTTGCAGAAAAGAAGCTTTAGAGTTTGAAATTATTTATTTATTTACTAAAATTATATGCATTCCATCTTGCTGACTGAGGTAACTCTGGTCCAAAAATGATCCACAGTTATCTGCTAGTGGATTTCTTTTCTTCATAATGTTTGGTTTTTGTTTATTTGTTGTTTGCATACATATATTACACAGCTACAATAAGCCTTGTCAGATTTCTAACCTGGTTTTCATCCATTTGGCTCTCAATAAAATCGCTGCAATTAAAGTCAGGCCCCAATTACTTGATGTTACCACTTCATATATTGATCAGTTAATTAGAAGGCTATAGGGGACTATATAAGACATGAAGTAGATATTCTTTTTTAAAAAGAGATAAAAGTAGAAAAGAAATACAAAATATAAAAGAACAAAGAGAAATGAAAATCCCAAAGATGCTTTCTTTCAAAAGGCAACTGGGCTTGGATGTTTTGCTAGAAGTCGTTTTACTTCTTATCCAAGAAGCTTCTTCAGTTCTGACTGAATGATGGAGAATGGAAGGATTTATATTCCTTGCAGTCATGTGGTTGTCAGCTCTCTTTCTGAGTGTCATTGGGGCCACTTGGAGGTTTATCTGTGCCCTCAGAGTCACCCAAATCCTGCATTTTTTTCCCCTGAAAATCCTTTCATATTCCTGCACCATTGACGAGTGTTCATCCCATAAGTAAATGTCTCTGGAGATTCTCAGTCATCCAGGATATGGTTGTCCCAAAGGTGCTTTCTTTCAAAAGGCAACTGGATTTCTTTGTTTTGCTAGAAGACGTTTTGCTTCTTCAGTTCTGACTGAATACGGGAGAATGGATGATTTATATTTCTTGCAGTCATGTGGCTGTTAGCCCACTTTGAAAGAAAGTACCTTTGGGTTACAAATTTATCTAGTTTGTTAATTAGCTGATAGTTTTGTTGACTTAAATTTTTATTTGCCTTTTTTCATTTCTTTTATACTCTTTAAGTTCTTTTAGCTGGTCAGTTTGCCTCTATTTTGGGATGAAGTTTTACTCACCAAGTAGTTTTTAACTTCAAAATTATTATAAATGTGAAAGTGACATTGGACGGATCCAGTATCCTTAGAAGCTCCACTGAGTTGAGAACTCAGGGGCTTCCTTTGTCTCCCGGCACACAGTAATATGGGCTGACTGAAATCTTGCAGTCTCCTTGCAAGGAGCAGCGCTCTGGACCACAAAGGGGTGATCACTCTTTATGCAGAGATGTTCCATTAGGTTGTGCTTCCTGCCAGTCAGTTTTGGCTCTGCACCTTTGTAGAGGTCTAGTTCTCTATTCCTTGCCTAGAAGTCCCCTCTAATGGACTTTATTCACTTCTTAACATGTTTTAACCTTACAGTACACTTGTAAGCCTATTAATATTTGTGTTTAAAATGACATACCTCTTGACTAAGGAATAGGTAAAATGTAGAAGTGAAGTATGGATTTACTAATATAGTGACATAATAAATATAACATTTGTTGTTTAAACAGAATAATAAAATGCATAGCCATATTTACTTTGGATTATTGCTCAAAGCATATCTGTTTATCCAAGGTGAGGGTATATGAGAAAGCTGACCCTTTGCAGCCTTCATCTTTGAAATGCCAATATGTCAAAAATATTTTTAAGAGGTTTTCTGTTGATACTAAGTTTGGAGGTAAAACGTATTAATTTTCTTAATACTTTAATATCAATATATGATAAGCATTCGGAACATGGGTTCCAAGGCTAGTCTTCAAATTATGAACAAATGTATGGATCCCAACTGCTATGCCTTTTTCTGACAACCTTGTAAATTTTTATATGAAAGAACTGTGCTTTACATTCAGTTTCCCAGAATTCTCAGCTCAGGGAGGTTTTTAAGGAGTATAACAATCAATTGTTGCACTATAGGCACTCTTCTTGCACAGCAAGTCTGTTTCTCCTCATCTCTGTTAGCCTCAAGTCTTTTTTCAGACAATTTTCCAGAAACCTCTGGTATAGAATTTGAGGAACCAAGAAAAAATACCCTTCCTTCCTCTTTCTACTGATTGCACTGGTTTCCTCAGTGGAAAAAGTATCTGGATTCTTCCTTCTTGCTTGTTGATGGATCTCAGGATTCTAATTAAAGCAAAGTAGATTCTACAAGACTAAAGCACGCCTAAGTGTTCATTGCCATGGTCCCCTTGGGCTAAAATGTCTGGCCTAAATTTAGCAGAGTCAAAATCCTCCTTTACTGTATTGTCGTCATCTGGACTAAAAATAATACATGAAACCTTTCTTAAAAGCCAAGAAGAAAGAATTCATATCAGCTAAATAAGACACAAAAAGTCATAAGAAAAGGCTGGTTTTGCTGCCACTGCTGTGATTACTACATAGTATAGTAAACCTGAAGTGCATCAGAATTAAAAGAATTAAAAAGAAATTACAAAATAAAACTGACAGAAAACCAGAGTTTTGTAGTGAAGAAACTGTTGGGACTAAAACTGAAGAGATCCAAGATCAGCTACTACAAAAACAGTGAAAGCCCATTGAGCAACTTTGGCTAGGCTTTCACAGACAGACACACATGCACACACACACACAGAAAGCTCAAACTTCATCAAAGGTTTGCTGTTGTGGAGAAGACTCCATATGCCATTTGGAACTGAAAGAAAGATAGGGTATAAATGTAACAAGTAAATTATAGAGGATCAATTAGATAGTAAAGCATGGCATGCCCTTGAGCTTTGGTTTTGAAAAATGTATTAGCTACCAGGACTAATATATCCTCTCAGAGGTATTTATACTTCACCAGAAAATATGTTTCTCACCTTCCCCAACACCTTTATTCCTATGTACAAATTATGTTCTGGAATGTGAAATCAGGTGCTTTTAGAACATAGCAAGTAGTACCTCCTAGAACAGACGCCTGGCCCATCTAGTCCACCAATTCACCCAGTGGTCCGCCAGCTACACAAGGAAGTTCTGGTGAAGGGAAAGTATAGTTTTAAAATAAACACAATAAAGGTTCAGGTTATTAATTTATATAGTATCACATTCACTTTTATGTTTTTATCATGATGTGTACATGTAGCTGGGGAGAGATGTTAGATGTTTATGCTGCACCTCAGAAATGGCTGACTTGTACTTCCAATATTAATCTATTAAAATATATATGTAGAGATTTATCATATGTGTTACCATATTATATATTGCTATTGAAATAATCCATGAAATACATTCAAATTTTATAAAATTGTAATTCCTGCTTTTGATACCTTATTATTTTAGCTTTGTAATTTTTGTCTAATACATCAGTTGAAGTAGTTTCATTAATGCACATTTCAGTTATCTAGAGTTTTTCAATATTGGACAATTATTATTTTATCTTCTAAAATTAGATGAGTTCCTTATTTTTAAGCTTGAGATTTGGTTATGTATATAAATACAATAAGCCTAACTCTGAGGAGAATTCAGTTCTTTGTTTAGTCACGGTACTTATCTTCCCTTCAACATTTATCCCAACATTTATGGGATGACCACCACAATTGAACCCCCTCCATATTTTTTTACATTTCCAACATTTGGAAGAATAATTTCGATATATGTATATGCCAATCTATTTGGAATGAAATGCAGCCATGTATAATCTTTCACTGCAGTTCTTGCATTGAATCAGAATCCATCCAGTTTTCATAATTTCTGCTAATTTTTTCCCAGCATAGATTTACCAAGATCAGTATCCAAGCTTCTCTTAAACCACAGGGTGGATCTCCTATGTTATTTGCAATACTATCCTACCCATTTTTGAGGTGATCACTTTTGGTTGTTCTAAGTAGTTAAATATTACATTCTGAAAAATGATATAACACCATATTGCTAAAGCTCTAATATTGCTATTGCTCACAATAAATTTGATTTGATACCAAACGAATCATAGTAACCTACCAGCTATTTGTTTATCTGTCTGATCTTTATTGAGATGTTCCTTATTTCAATAAAAATCTTTTCGTTTATAAAGATTGTGCTCTCTCAAAACTAAAAAAGAAAGAAAACTAAGATATATCCCTGTTCTTGTAGTTAATTTTAGATCAGAAGAATACTCTCAAGGTGTGGTTAATAAAAGAGGCACACCTGGTTTAAGTAAATATCCTGCTTAAAGTTACTTTAAATAACTTTTATTGCTAAGAGTAATTTAAGAATGATGGGCAATTACAAATTGCTCTACATAGGTTATGACTTTAAAGGAACACAATTCATTCAGGAGTAAAATAAATCCTACTTCTGTGAATATGAGTTGTGCTGATATTTCAGTAGAAGAAATGAAAAGTTACTATTTCTTTTCCTGCCGTTGCTCTTGTCTAGTTTCTATGGTTCCTGGTAAGTACATAATTTCTGTTTTGATATCCAGGTTAGAGCATTCAAGTTACAGTTTATGTTATGTGACTTATGTTAGCCTTCTGCAATTTGATTGCGGGAGTTAATTCCCATAATTCTCAAACAAGACAGCTAGCTAGTAATTCTGAGAGTTCAGATCTATACATCTGAGGGTACTGAAATATGTGGGAAGCACAAGATAAGATCAGTTTAAACACCAGTTTGGCTTAAAAGGCTATTTTGGAACAATTTGGACATTCAGTGGAAATGTGTATTGAGTGAGAGGCTAAAGAAAGAATTATCTCTAAGGCTGTATTCTGACATAACTATTTTTTGTAGACACAGATTAATCCAAAATTTTAAGGGAGAAGAAATGTATCCAGTCATCCACACTCCTCCACATCACATTCTCTAGCTGTTCCTTCATTTAATAGTAACCCTTCTTCAAGCACCATTTTCAGAATTTGAAGGGGGAGATGTGGGAAATTGATGTGAGAGAAACTAAATACAAAGTGGAACAGTGATGAGAATAGCTATTGAAAATGAATTAAGATTTGGCGGAGGGGTGAAAAAATGCAGATTTGTATAGGTAGTCCTCAATTTACAACCATTCATTTAATTTCATTTTAAAGTTATGATGGCCTCATAAAAAGTGGTTACAACCTTTATTCACACTTACGGCCATTGTACCACCCTGAACATGGCTGGGATTACCATGTTTAAGGCCTCACCAAGGCATAAAGTCCATTGATTAAATTGGAAATTATTCATTCTTTAAAATTAGGGGACAGCATCATATTGTAGGAGACCGCCTTGTCAGCAGTCTTCAGTTCTCAAAAGTTAGATTATAAGTTCAATATGTAATTAAGCAGCAATGCCTTCTGGTAACACAGTACTAGTTGCTTTTAACTGGAGTCATAAGAGTTACTGCTGTGAATTGCGCAGCTCTAAATTATTTCAATAAATACATAAAAATCAACTATAGTATCACTTAAAAAAACCCAATTTGAACCAGTGATTTTTGCCATTAATTAGGGTTCTTCCCCAAGATTAAACTGACGCCAAGTGGGATGAGAACCAGCAAAACACACAAATATTATAGTAAAGAAATGGAAGTGAGATAGAATTTCATAGTGACTGTGTGCCATATTTATATCCAAAAGGTAAATGTTAAAAAGAACCCCAAAATAATACAGTTATATGCATATCTGTACTTGAAGAATGGATAGGTGTATTGGGATTTTTAAAAAAACACTTCAAGCCTGTTCACCAAATTCACCAAAAAGAATTTTAAAAAATACAATCCAGAAAGTAGTCTCTGTGATGGCTGCGACCTTGACAGGATGAATAATTCAAAGTGGCACTTTTAAAAACCTCTTTGATGACTAAAGAATGGGAATTACTTTTCAGACATGCACATTATGTAATTTTTTGACGGCTTTCGAATACACTGCTTTTAAGCTGTTACCGCTGTTTTGAACACCTGAATGGTAATATACAGAGTAATGTAAAATAAAATAACTTCCTCTAACACTTTTGTAAGGCAGAGGCTCTTTAATTTGGAAGTTATTCCTTGTGTACATAGCAGAAAAGTACATAGAGAAATAATATAAACAGTACTGTAAAAGGTGACATCCCTTGTTACTCAGTCCTATTCTTTGTATCTGGGATTAAACAGGAAGTGTCGAGGGAAATTAAATATAAAGAGAGCAGTCATTGTTCTAAACAGAAGATCTCTTGCAAGATTAAAACTCTTCTTTGAGGTAAGAGCATATTTCCTTTTGGATCTACAAAGGAGCTTAGGACACAGTTCAGTTCTCTGTGTCTCTGTTATGAAAAACTGAGACATTTTATGGAGGCTGTTTTCTGTATGAATAGGGCTACTCTAGCTGAATTGCAAAAATGCTAAATAATAGCCGAGTCTGAATATTTTACATATTTCTGTCCTGCCATCTTTTGGTTTTTCAGTTTTTCAACACATGTATATTTTCTGATTACTGACTTGCTGACTTTTATTTGTAGTTAATTGAATTTTTTGTCATGGTCCATTCAGGTTTTGGGACTATAATAATCTGGCATAGTTCTCAAATATCAGGTACAAACTTTAGCTAGAAAGAGATTGCACTCTAACATTCTAGCTGACTAGATGAACAAGTTTGTTCACAAGTTCCTTTCTCTTCCTCATCAAAAAGCTGTTTGTTTGTTTTATACAGTAGACTTTCAAAATTACGCCATACATCCGAGTGCAGAATTTCAGGTGCTTTAAGGGAGAAAGTGACACATTAAATATCTGCAAAAAACATCTAGTGCATAAAGCCATCAAATTAATTGTGTGTAGTCTGTGCACAAAGACAAAGCAGCACAATAATAGGAGGAAATATAGCAGCAGCATGCCAATCTTAGCCGGTGCTGTTAATTCTTTGGGCATGAAGAAATTGTGGTAGAATGGCAGACAAGTTGGCATACTTACAATTCTGCACTGTAGCACTACCCTAGCTTTGGCGATGGTCTATCAGCTCACCACCAATGTGATAGGTAATGGCAAATCTACAGAGATCCAGTTTCTTCTGCTTGAATAGGGGTAATATTCTGCTCTCCTTCCCTCCTGGCCATGTTTTCCAGAAAGGTTGAGAAGTGCTGCTATTGCTCCTATTTCCTACTTACTGTGGCTATTCACTAGAATGGTAAACATTTGCAGATTGTCTCTGGAAACCTGGCTGGAAGGAAAGTACGTCTCTTGATATGAAGGAAGGCAAATATTGACTCCTGGTGTAGCCTCTTCCAGCTGGGCTTTGCTGTTTGGAGCTAAAGCAGTAGAGCTACGTCATCCTCTCTAGGTCTCCCCTTTACCGTTTAACCAGGAGCTTTCCCACAAGGGCCTTTCCCACCATATTCCCACCTTTGTCCATTGAAAAACTGTTCTCTGGTTTCTGCCCCAGGCTGGTCATTTCCTATCCAAGACAGCCCTAGGAGATAAGTATTTTGTTCAACTATTAAACTTGGTCTAAAATCCCAAATGTTCAAGATTCCTTATTACTCACAGTTGAAAAAGACTAAAAGGCAATTGTTTTTCCCTCTTGTGTGATAGAATGAATTCTTAGCCTGCTTTCCATTAAATTAAAGTGAAGCTGAGGTACATTTGCAGGAATTATTGCCTCTTATAAGAGGGTGACATGTAACAAAACATTTTCTTTTTCCCATTGAGAACTGCAAATATTTTTGTCACTTGGCAGATTGGAAATCATTTTCAGGCAAGGCTGCTGCATCTGAAGATATAAATCTTGCCAAGTTTCATGATTAGATATAATACTTTTATGCTGATGTTCAACAACAACATCAAGGCAAATGTTGGTGCTTCCAGAGACGTAGCCAAAGCAAAATGTTGATAAAGTATTTCTTTCTCTTTTTTAAAACAATATAAATATTAAGGAGTAATGCAGCATTTTGTAAATAAGCTGAAAAAGATATTCATGATATATGGAAATGCAAACTTATCTATTTGCAATTCTTTAAAGCAGATTCATCTTTTTCTGTGATTTTGCAGCTGCATTGTGCTTCTCGAAAATAATGCAGCTGCTTTAAGGACTTGTAGACAGGTCTTGGGTTCACATTATCTCATGTTCCAAATCTCTTTGGAATCAAATAAAAAACAATATTTGGCCCTACTAATATGATACATCACACTTCTTCTGCAATATGAATTGCAGAGATTCTTGCCCAAAATTCTCATTTGGATGTCAGAGCATGATAAGGCGCACAATTAAATCAATCAATCAATACGTTGTTGTGACTGTAACAAAATTAAGTTAAAAATGAAAGAAAATACTAATAAGAAAAGAAAAAAAAACATGCAGGAGATTTGAGTAAGATGGAACCAATGCAGGATCATAGAATCATAAAATCATAGAGCTGGAGGGGACCTTGGAGTCTTCTAGTCTAACTTCCTGCCCAGGATGGGAGTTATACCATCCCAGACAAGTGGTTGTCCAGTCTTTTCTTGAAAACCTCCCAATGATTGAGCACCCACTCCTGGAGGCAAGTTGTTCCACTGATTAATCGTTCTCACTGTCAGGAAATTCCTCCTTATTTCCTGGTTGGATCTCTCTCTGATGAGCTTCCACCCATTGCTTTTTGTCCAGCCCTCAGTGCTACGGAAAATAAATCAGTGACCTCTTCCCTGTGACAGCCTTCAAGTATTGCAAGACTATCAGGTTTCTTCTAAGTCTTCCCTTAGACTAAACATAACTAGTTCCCTTAGCTGTTCATTGTACAATTCTATGGCTCAAGAATCAAGACCTTAAAAATTCAAGGTTTAAAAGAAAGCATGCAAAAGTAACAACTATTCACAGTTGAAATCATATCCACAAGGAAATGGAATTGTTCAGTTGTTCAGTGCCTGATCTCTTAAATCTATTTATCATCTTATTTTTCCCTAATTTCATCATAGATGTGAGAGTGGAAAATACAATGAACGATATTCTCCACTTGGCCAGCACTGCAAGGGCAGAGGCACTGATCCACTGGGCATTTCCAAAATCTTTCCATATGTTGAAGTCTTTCAACAAGCACGTTCAACGCAAAGTAAAAAGATGCTGTATATATATTCTTAAGAGGATGTTTTCACATCCCTGAATTGCAGGAGGACCCAAAGTATCTTGATAGATAAATCTAAGAGAAGAAGTCTAGCTGAAGCATAACACCAGAGCCATAAATGAATGCAGAACCAAAGTTGAACTGGCTGATAGGTAGGGCTGCCTGTCCAAATATTTTACCTTAAGTCTCTTCTGCTATATGGTAGCAGCTTTCAAGCAGTAAAGTAAGAAACAACAACAATAATCTGAAATAATTAGCATGGGTTCATATGATTTCGGAGGCTCCTGCAGGGGCAAGATGATGGAGACTATGTTGCTATCTTGTCTGTGTTGACCTGCATACAGTCCACAAGCTCTACTGATAGATTCCCTTGACTACATCCAGCTAAGTGTGTGAACTGACTTTACTGAAAAACTTGCATCTTTTGATTTCAGGTGCAACATTCCTTATTGTTTTGTGTTGTTTAAGATCTGCAACAAACTATGGCTTAACTCAAGAATCACTTGATGTTTCTTTTATATGTTATTTTACAATTATTCATATGCCACCTACTTTAGTGGTTCTGTACTACTACTTATAGTGAAGGTGCCTTTTTAAATGTTGGTCAGTTTGCATGAATTATTAGTTTTTCTTTATGATAATGAAATCAAAGTAGGTTCATCACTACTTGCTACAGTATAGAATTTGAAGTGTATATTAGGTACAATTACCATGATAGTATTATGGTATCTTAGGTTTTGACCCATCTTTTATAAATAAAATACTGCATTAAAATACTGCATTAAAAGTAAATTTTATTTTACAAAGAATACTGTTTTAACTTTATTGCTACTGGTCAGATCAAATCTATTGATATAAAAACTGCAGATTGAATATTTTTAACATGTAAATGTACAAATAAAAGCAAAACTGAAATTCTAAACAGTTGCTTCTCTCAGTTTCATTTACTTTTGTGCTTATTTGTTTTACTGAGTCCAAGATTGCTAGTAAGTAATCTTGAAGTCACTAATTAACAGATAATCTGCTCAATGGTTTCTTGAAAGGATCCAACTAAGTAAGAATTTTCTTAACAATAGTAATTGGGAGTTCACTGGCCTGCCTGAATTATATTTAAGGAGGACCATCTCTTTTTTAAAAATTATTTTATAAATGCCACAAATAAACAGATCATATTATGCTTTGTAACCTAATTCATCTGCATGGATAAGAAATATTTATTTGTCTCTAAATTTCTGTAAAATCTAAGTTGTCACATTTTATGCCAACGTATCAAGAACTATGAGAACGATTGCATTTATGCTACTTTAAAGAAGGATTTGTAAGAAGCATAAAGGGAAACTTTGCTTGTATTGAAAAATAAAAACTCATAATTTATGAATATTTATTAGAGCATGTACAATTTTTATTGTGCATACATATATTTCTGTGAAGCTCAAACTCTACATGGAGATTTAAGAGCTGCATTAAAGTCATTATTTCTTGCCTGCCTTTGCTTTAAGTGTATGAGATCTGGGGGTTTTATTTCAAATGTGAACTTCCCTTTCCATTTCAAAGAAATGTTCCATTACAAAGCTCCTTAAGAGAGGCAACTATCCGGTGACCTCTGAAGCTGAAAAGAGATGGCTCTACTTGATAGGTTACCATTTGTTAAAGAAGGGTTCCTTGAGGGAGGCTTTTGACATGCCACTCCAAGAAAGGTTTGGAATTAATTTGTTTGGAAACTTGGGTGTTATGCTTGCTCAGGGATTGCCCTCATATTCTGAACAACCGACAACTCAAATTGGTAAATTCAGTGCGTGTTTGTTTATGACCATAGAATAAAAAAGCAAGACTACTCTAGTAAAAGCTAAGCCTTGCTGGATCGTTGACTTTAAATGTAATTTGAAGAAAGGCAGTTTGTCCCACTGAGCTGGAAGTTTATGGTGAAAGGCAATGACTTTTTCTTGTGTTTTAAAGCAAGGCTCACAGATATGCTGAATTTTCAGTACATTGATTTATTGCAAGACTTTGAATTCAGTGTTTTTGTTTTACAAGATTACTGCAGAATTATGATATCTTCTAAAGAAAAACAAAGGTTTGTCCAACTTTCATTGATTTCCCCCTCCCCCCTGCTCTCTTTTCTTTCTTTTGATTTTATTGTACTAATGTAACTGGTAACTCTTTAGTAATTTTTGTACATTGTTAGATTATTGTGCTTATTTTATAACATAACTTATTTTCTTTTTGTAAAACTAAAGTGTTTGTGTATTACAAAACCATTTAAAAATTCATTTGCATTTATTACTTAGAATGCTGTTTAAGTTACTTGCTACAGGATGATGCAAACAGAATGATTGCATATAGTTGGTTGTTCTTTTATAAACCCTTCACTGACTTGAAACAGGCTGTTTGAGACTAGTGCAGGCATGAGAATATAATGCTTTAAAATGTTTTTATTCCATTGTTTCTTAGAATTTTTAGCACAAAAGCTTACTCATACAGAAGCATGTATTTGATTGAACTTAATTAAACTTTCTGTTGTAATCCTGCCTTTTAAAAGGGTATAAATGAAACATTGGAGACCCTCTTTTCAGTAAATAGTGAAGCTACAGTCCACTATGAAACTGAAAGCTTGTTTTGTGGAAATTTGGGAGGAGGGGAGAAAGAAACCAAATACTGCTGATTCCGTTCACGTCGTTTGCCTTGTATTCTCTTTGGTGTGCCTTAC
Source organism: Oxyrhabdium leporinum (assembly GCA_032468155.1). Classification (NCBI taxonomy): domain Eukaryota; kingdom Metazoa; phylum Chordata; class Lepidosauria; order Squamata; family Cyclocoridae; genus Oxyrhabdium; species Oxyrhabdium leporinum. The sequence goes on along the minus strand of JANHFL010002880.1, from coordinate 300,447 downwards.
TGTTGGAAAGGAATACAGCATAGGATAGAGAACGGTGTCATGTCAGGTTGGTGATTTGCATTTTAACATTTCTTTTTTCTAAATAATTCTGTTTAGAGTAAGATATACATTAAATTACAGTCGAAACCTCATTGTATGGTGTGAATGAACAGCTTTCTTTTTAGAGTAACTTCAGTCTTTCCAGGGTATTTTGCATTCAAGGCAATGTTATCCTTTTTATGACATAGTTTCTGCTGAACATAATAACAAATTGTGGTGAAGTAGACATTAAATAAGCTGAAACATAACTTATAAAAAAATTAAATTTTAACCATTTGTGCCAACTACAAGTTTGCAATATATTATGGGAAATGGGAACAAACTATTTTGGGTGAATTCTAATAAATATCTATTCAACTATTATTCTAGCTGCTTTGGTGTAAATCATATAAAAATCATGAATCATCTGAATCATCTTTTAGCTAGAATTATTGTTCAATGCAGTTTAAGCTGCCATTGAAGAGGGAAAGATCTTTTCATGTGCTTTTTATGGAAATTGAGCTGCTGTTAAACAACGGATAAAATTTCATGAAACTTGCATTATGGTGTTATGCCAAAATAATATATAAAAATGAAGCCTTTTCACAACCAGTTGGCAGTTCTGTGATAATCTATAGGGAAAATAATTGTATTAGCCTTGACTGTCTTGAAATTCATTCATTGTAAAAAAAATACCATAAACTATAAGACTACCCAGCCCTTTCTAAAATATTATTGATAGTTTAGATTTTATGCAAAAGAGCACTCAGCATATTAACTGGGTTAAAAAATAGAACAAGAAGGATATGAGAGACTCCCAACATCTTTCATGGTCTGTGGGACATTAATAGACATACACATGAGTTTGAGTTTGACTTACAATAGGAACATGACCTTGTTAGTTTTGATTGTTTGTTTTAATTCTCAGTTGGGCTTAGTTTACAGATCAATGTGGGTTCTCAATTGTTTACCTTTATAAAACCTCATTCCCTCATTACGTAATAATAAAGTAAAGCATAAAGGACTCATTTTCTACTCTAATCAGTCCTAATATCTCCTCAAATGTTGAAGTTTTAATGCTTAATTTTATTGATTAAACTGTAGGCCACCTATAGCCTCTCTCTGAGGGAGACAGGTGGTTAAGAAATTGAAATATAAATAAATAAGTTGCCTAATTGTTTGGTAGTTCCCTGGATCTTCCCCTTTTCCTGTTATTTCTATTATTGAAGACATAAACAATTGCCTTCCTTCAATCATTGGATTCTTTACTGTTTTGCCATGATTTTTCAAAGATAAACTTTTAGCCAGACTATCAGAAAGTTCATTTAGTACCTTAAACATTACCTGGTCACTTTACTGATAATCCCTTAATCATGTTACCCATAATTTCTTTTTAGAATACCCAGATTTTTGTTGGAGAGGACTAAAAAAAAAAAAGACATGATAGCTTTGCATTTCCTTTGTTACTTGTCAGTATTTTGCCATCTTTACTAAGTAGCCGGTATGCTGATTCTTTTTCTTGAGTTTTCAACATATGTGGAAAACTCTTTTATGTTGTTTTTAGTATTCTTTGTCAACCTAAGCTCATTCTGCAGCTTTCCTAATAATATCCTTACTGTGGGAGCATTTACTAGATTCACTTGTGGGAAACTGAATCTGGTGCAATTTATAAGACAAATTATTTTCAATTCAAAATCTCTTTTTACAACATTGTAATTGATGTACAGTATCTGAAATAATTGTTTTTATGCTTAACTTGGGATGTAGGAGCACGTGTAGCTCATACGATTAGGACGCTGGGTTGCTGATCGGCAGGCTTGCATTTGAGACCCAGTTTCTGCCACGGGAAAGGATGAGCTCCTGTCACTTGTTCCAGCTCCTGCTGACCCAGCAGTTTGAAAGTGGGTGACCACGAGTAGGTAGATGGGTATCAGTATTGGTGGGGAGCTTAACAGGGACATGTGATGTCACTGGCTAATCCTTTCAGCACAGAAGTGCGTTGGCGCTCCTGACATGATTGTAGTAGTAGTAGTTGGGCTTAGTTGTAGTTCAATAGATTTGAAAAGAAATTATGTTAGTGGAATCCCTAATAATTCCTCAATAATTACATTTTTGTTATTTTGCTATATGTACAATTTAAATGTTATATAGGTAACATTTAGCAACTAGAAAATCCTTTTAAACAGAGTTTCTCAATCTTTGCAATTTTAAGACATCTGGACTTCAATTCCTGGAATTTCTCAGCTAGCATGGCTGACTGGGGAATTGTGAGAATTGAAGTCTAGATGACTTAAAATCATCAAAGTTGAGAAACACTACTTTAAAGTATTATCATTATTCATTAGCCATTACATAAATTTATATGGCCATCCAACTCACTCTTGGTGACTCCGGGGAGCTTACAAAGATTACAGATGGTTAAAATCTATCATTTCACTGAGTACAGTATTTTCAATTTATAGAGAAGTTGTATTATGTTAGCTTCCTCTACTCAGATCTGTTCCCAATGGCATTTATCCAGTGGCCACTCAACCTTTCTTCTTTGCAAAGAGACAATTCTTCATAATGAAAATTCCGTCAATATTCATCATTAATTGCATTTGTTAAATTCCTACAGACTTTTCTATTAGCTTCTGTTTTGGATTTTAAAAAAATGTTTTATACCAATCATCTGTTACAATTAAATACACATAAAGGTTTTCCCTCTCCAGTCATGAGCAACCTAAGTGGGCGTGCTCATTTCTGATTCTCAGCCAAGGGAGCCTGTGTTTTCTGAGAGAACACTTCTGTCAACATGTGTCCAACATGAAAATACAGAACCCAGTAACTGTCCTGCCAAAGTGATACCTATTTATCTGCTCACCCCATCATATGGCGCTCAGGTCTCGAACTTGGGCTGTCAGCTTTCCAGTTGACAAGCTCAGCATCTTAACCACTCAGCCTGCACCTAAAAATATACATACTTGACAACTAATAATTGATAATATCAGTATTATTTTAATATATTGATACAACTGATAATCAGTATTTTAATAAAAGCATCTTTTTTATCATAACCACATTTATTAAAACCTATTAATTTTAAGTGTGCAACAGAAATGCTGCTTATATAATTTTCAGATAGAATATTTTGAAATGACAATGCATTTGAAATAGTCCAGCAACGTTAAAAGAGAAAGAAAAACTAAGATTAAAAAAAGAAGGAAAGTAGAGGTGAATATTTCTATGGTTTTGCTGTTCGTTCAAGTTCTTTTTGAAACTAATAAATATTTCCAGTCTTCTTTTTTCTCCGTCTCTGTTACTGATCTTTTTGGTTTGAGTTTGTTAAGGAGAGCTTTGTAAGGGTATGTTAAATGAAGAAGACCCAAAGTGACATCTGCTCCTTTAGTTCATTCAGTGCTTTGTGGTCATTTTCCACATAAAGATCCCTACAATCTAATCTTTTTCTAATTACAGCCTCCTTAGCTGAGAGTTAGATCAGCTGCTGGTGGAGATGAGATGGAGCCCAAAGGAATACAAAATTAAAGATGGGCCTCAGGGCTTCAGTTCCCATTTGTAGATGATGAATGCTATGTATTTAAGTCATAATATAGTGAACATTCTTAAATAAAATGAAAGATTCATGCTGTAGACTTATTACAAAAGATTCCCTTGTATTTTCTGAATAGTATTTCACTTCCAAGACATGATTCTCAAATATGTGTTTTATGCACTTAAAATAGAACATTTTATCGTTAGGTTTTTCTTTGGCTGTCCAATATCTCTGTTGTTAAGAATGCAAAAAATGTTGCAAGAAATAGTGTTTTCTTATTTATTTTTTTTGTATTTCTTTCATTTATTTAGTAACAGAATTCAAAGATTCCTCATAGCTTGAAAAAATCATAAAAAATACTTTTAAGAGCATCCATATATTAGTAATGGGAAGTTAATAACTGCCTTTGCCAACAAAATGCCTTTCCGATATGTTGATGAATTATTAGAATTCATTTCCTAAATGGTCACTTCCCACATAGCTGAATATTCTGGGAATTCTACTTTCAGTTATCCAAAAGAAGAAAAGGAGAAGAGAAACATTTGTTAACATGTTAGAAAAAACTTTATGTCCCTACCTTAATAAGCAGCAGTACCAGATCCATATGTGTGGGGGACAATGTGCGAGTGAGAAAGCTCTGATCTTCTTTTTTGTTCAAATAACTTGCTTGAAACTTGTCTAGCTCTGGTTCCAAGACCAAGATCTAGACAGCAGCCATGAGCTGTAGCCAGATGGATTCTCAAACTAGAGTTGACAAGGGTAAATGGGAAAAAGTGTTTTCCCGTCTAGTGTTGCTGTTGTGTTTTACATGCATAGGACCTCACTTTTGGCATTCCTGTTATGTTTTCTGTTCCTGACGCCCACTGCTTGATGCTTTACTATGGACAAAGAATAACTATTGATTGGTAGTATTGTTAAAGAATTTTAACAGCACTAGCAATTGGTCTTGGCTATGCAAGATAATAATATGCTTTTATATTTCTCTCACTAGATTTATTTCAGTCACTGATATCACTACTAGTTTATTTTTCCTGGCAATATTCTAAAATGTTGATTTGTTGATGTTAGCTGAAATAGATAATATATGGAGATGAGAGTAATTGAATCTTATTGTATATTTTTTATTTTATTTGTTTGTTTGTCAAACAAGTACAAGATAGCAGATATATGTGTGAACATAAACATGAACAAAAGAAGTAAATACAAATAAATGGGGATAGTAGGACAGGGACGGTAGGCACACTGGCGTGCTTAAGTACCCCATCTTTACGGACCTCTTAGGAATGAGCTGAGGTCCACGGTAGACATACATACATACATACATACATACATACATACATACATACATACATACATACATACGAGAGAGTGAGTGAGTGAGTGAGTGTATCCTTTACCTCTGAGCTACAGAGAAGACAGAAAGAGAGACAGATCTTTTATGTAACACCCTTCCTTCAAAAGAATACCTCACAGGCAATTTGTAAATTTGGTTAAGTCACAGCCAACAGCAAAAGAGAGAGGAATGAATTAAATCTTCATTTGGTAATACAAGGGGAAAAAATACCCAGTTCATTTCTTTCTCCTTGCTTTTTCGCTGACACTTAAGTTAAATGACAGAAATTAATCAATACTGCCCTGTAACAATCAGTGAATATGCCCCTTTTAAATTCCTTCTCAAATATTCTTCCATCCAGTTACAGATAGTCCTTGACTTATGACCACAATTGAGCTCAACATTTCTGTTGCTAAGTGAGACATTTGTTATGTAAGTTTTGCCATTTTGCCCATTTTACGACCTTTGTTGCCACAGTTGTTAAGTGAAGCACTGCAGTTGTAAATTTGGTAACATGGTTGTTAAGTGAATCTGGCTTCCCCATTGACTTTGCTTATGAGAAGGTCGCAAAAGGTGATCACATGACCTCAGGACACTGCAACTGCCATAAATATGAACCAGTTTCCAAGTGGCCAAAATTTAATCACATGACCATGGGACTGCTGCAATGGTTGTAATTGTGAAAAACTGTCATAAATCATTTTTTCAGTGCTGTTGTAACTTCAAACAGTCACTAAACGAACTGTTGTAAGTCAAGGACTACCTGTAGGATTGAGCTACAATTTTTATAGTACCTTGTGCAAACAATAAGATCACTGTAATCAGATCCTTCTCTGTGGCTGCTCTCTGTCTTATCTCACCATTCTCCCAGGTCACCATGTTAAATTTTATCAGTCCTTTGATAATTCCCCCAAAATTAACAATCAGCGTTCTCTCCAATACATCTCTGTTTCCATGTGTCTGCTCTCTTATATGTGTTAAGCAAAATTTCTCTTTTTCTGCATAGGCATTCTTTAAAGCTACTAAAGATGATCATGGATATATGCAATAGTGGTACTGATTTTTTTTTTATTATAGGTATAGATATCCATCTTTAAAAACTTGAGCATTCAGTTTCCTGTATGAAAATTTTATCCTTATAAGTATTGTGGCAGTGGTGCTGTCCATGGTACATTTCTACTGTAGGTAGCTTAATGAAGTTGCAAAAGAAGATATAGTTTATGTTTACATTATCAAACTACTCTATATAATTGTACAAAAATAGCCCTGTTATTGGTATTTTTGATTTATAGATTCAGTAGCACTTAATTGATGAGTTTATCTGAGGTAATAAAACTGGTTAATTGGTGTTACATTTATCAGCACCCATGTTCAAAAATGTAATATTTGTATTACTGTATTGTGTTTGTCTTACTGTCCCTTTAATATCTCTTTCATCCCCATGCAATATGTCCAGAGCAAGTGTAAAATACCACATACCATGAAAGAAACTGAAACCAGAAAATCTGGTTTCAACACTGCTGTGTTTTACATATTGCTTACATCAGAAAACTGTACTGTAATACTGGATTTCCCTATCACTTTTATTCTCCCCCTTAAATTCATAGATTTGTCATGCCATAAACTCATGACACACTACTTCTGCTTTTTAATGTTTTAATTTAGTTTCTTTGTTTTAATAAGTTTCTATAGCTCATGCGGAGAATGACTTCTCAGATTTGCTGAACTGTGATTTCCAACAGCCTTAGTCAGAGCTAAAAATTAAACTTTGATATGATGAAAATAATTATAATACATTTTCAGCTTTTTAAAAATAAATTTATAGGTGGTGCTAACTTATAATTTCATTTCACCATCATAATAGGTGAACAATAATGGAAAAAGAGTAAGCTCTACAGATATATTTTAGTAGCATAGCTTACTACTGCTAACTGAATATGCAAGGATTTATCATAAGTGCTAACTACAATATCTTCATTTTTAAAATCTATTCTCTATCAAACCAGAACATATTGACTTGCCCTTACCAGAAACCAATGTACACAGATAATAATAGTACAAGATTTAGCTATGTTGCTAAAATGCTTGGACCATAATTTAATAATAAATATTATATTGTGTATGTTTTTATTATTTTAATATTTTTACATTGTTGTAATTGCTTTATAACTTTAGAATTATAAGCCATCCCAGGTTACTTGGTTGAGTTTGGTGGCTATAAAAATCAAAGGAATGGAATGAATGAGTGGATGGATGGATGGATGGATGGATGGATGGATGGATGGATGGATTGGTGGATGGGTGGATGGGTGGATGGGTGGATGGATGGATGGATGAACAAATGCTACATGAAAATCATAGCATCATATTTAGAGGGTAATGTAAAGCATCATAAACCACTGATTATAGAGCCTTGGTGGCGCACTGGTTAGAGTGCTGTACTACAGGCCACTTCTGCTGACTATCGGTTGCCTGCAATTTGGCAGTTCAAATCCCACCAGGCTCAAGGCTGACTCAGCCTTTCATCCTTCTGAGATGGGTAAAATGAGGACCCAGATTGTTGGGGGCAATATATTGACTTTGTGAAACCGCTTAGAGAGAGCTGTAAAACACTATAAAGCAGTGTGTAAGTCTAAGTGCTATTGCTATTGCTATTATGTGTCCCAAATTCACAAGAACAAATGAGTAGAAGCGAATTGCTATTATGATAATCATCTGTAAATAATTGGGAAAAGCAAGGAAAGTATTCACCATAAATTCTCCTGGGTTATTTAATCACTTTAAAAGAGGCTAGGGATGATGGGGCAAAGATTTTTTTTAGAAACTCCTACATACAATGACTGCAGTTAAGATTTTTTTTCTTTCTAGGTCTGTGTTCCAGACTTGCTATTTTATTTTTGTCCATTAATAGAAGCAATAGTTGTAGCAACTTTTCCAGCTATCTCTTTTAGATAGTTTTAAAAGGAACCGCTGAAATTAATAGGGCCAAATTCCTTGGAGTGAGCTTTCACCTAGATGTTAAAGTAAAATAAGTTTATATTTGTATATTCATCTATTTAAGCTAGTTTTATATATGAATTATTTGTATGCATATTTCATTTTATGAGATTTGTCATATTCTAACTTGCGGGGTTTCTTTCTTCCTTTTTGTTTTTCTTTTCTGGCACCTTGGTTGTATTATTAATAGTTAAGGGACTTTCTGGCATCAGGAATTCATCCATAAGAGCTATATACTTAGGATAATAAATATAACAGGTCTCTAATGAGTGTGCCCTAAATGGCACATACAGTATTTTTTTGTGTACATTACTACATTTTACCTTTTTCTTTCTTTCTTGGTTGTTGAAGGAAACTTTCAACCCTGATGGTTGCAAATTTAAGGTGAAAACAGATACCACTAGAATTTTGGGATTTTGTACATATAGACTTCTGGACCACATCTTTTTCAAACATGAGCAAAATGTGCATTTAGAAGTAGTAGTAAACTGAAACACTGTGTCTTAATCTATGTGGATTTTCTGAGCTGAGATAGTTTCATGTACATATAAACGTGCTTGAATAGCACTAGTGTATATAAATTATCATTTTTTCCTTATTGCAGGACTCTTTTTGCTAACTAAACACATTTAATGAGTGAGTGTTTTGCTTTGTAAGTATGGATGGGGGTATGGGACTGCTGTGTGTAAGAATAATCATTTTGCTTATGGAATTCATCTTTCAACATGTGACTTTATGACATCTCATTTTAGAACACTATTGCCAACTTCTGATTCTAATACCTGAGCATTAGACTCCTTACAATACTGTGGCATTACTGTATGTTGTTGATAGTTATATTCACTGTTGTGAAATCATAAAGCACTTTAGTAAAGAAAGATGTAAATATGAACTTTTACTCAAAAGTTCAAAAATGACTCAATCCCAATTTCCATGGAATTGATTTTGGGGGTCTGTTTTGTTTTAGATGAAATAATGCATCAGGATATTGTTCCCCTCTGCGCTGAAGATATTAAAGATGCGTTAAGAAAAAAGTTTGCGTATCTTTCAGGTAAGAATTTGAAAAAAATCTACTGGACTTTCTGCTAATCAGTATGTGTAAGATCATCTCTTTTGCTAGTAATCCTATTGGTTTAATTCCTTTGATAAAATGTATTAAAATATCAAGATTGAAATAGGGGTTGAAATCCGATCAATGAAATTTCTAAAATGA
>JANHFL010002880.1:264239-291254 GCA_032468155.1 Oxyrhabdium leporinum | reverse complement strand
TCTAAAATGATCTTTTCACAGAAATTAATACTCTTCTAGATGCTATCTTGAGTGTGGGAATTAAAGATTATATCCTCACAAAGTGACAAAGTCCTTTTATTATATGCCATCATTCCCAACCTGAGCATCCTATATACGAGGAATTTAACAGGAGTTAAATTTAACTCTCAACCATCCTGGTTAGGGAACAGGAAAGTGCTTTTGAGTCCACCAGGAGCCCCAAATTACCACCTCATTTAGATAGAGCAGCTTTGGGGCCAGAAGTAAGATGCATATATAGCCACTTTGTCTTATGAGGGTTAAATTTGTTCTTTTCTTTATGGATCCTCAACAGCATCACTTTATCAACCAGGGGTCAAAATATGCCCCCGTTAATGTCAGCATGGAGACCCAGTTTTGTCTAATGATTAAGTCATCAGGCTAGAAACCAGGAGATCATAAGTTCCAGTCCTGCCTTAGGCATGGAGCCAAGCTGATGACCTTGGACCAGTCGGTCTCTCTCAGCTATAGGAATTTGACAATGACAAACTATTTCTGAAAAATCTTGCCAAGAAAAATGCAGCAACTGGTCCAGGCAATCACCAGAAGTCAAAAAGTGATTTGAAGGTGAACACACATATTATCAACATACTGATGATGCCTAACCCATGCTATCTTACCCAGAGACATCCTGTTGAACAGGAATGGGAAGAGCATTGAAATCTGAGGCACCTCTCACAAACCAGAGTTTTGGGCTGGACCTCTTTCTTCTTGTCAATACCGAGTGGCATTGGCCAAGAAAAAAGCAGAATTAGTGCAACACTGTGCCTCCCATTCCCAAACTCTGTAATCAGTCCAGAAGGATACCATGAAAGCTGCTGAGAGATCAAGTACTGGATGCTTGCATCATCCCAGCCTGGTTTTGCTGGATTCCTGTGGTTATTATCCACCTTCACTGCTCATCAGGCCATAATATCCTTCTCTGTCTTTTTTCCATCTTTCTATTGTTTGTTTACTCTGCACACCTTTAATTATGGATATATTTATCCCATTTATTATCAAATTTGATGATAATGCTGTTCCTTTGTCACTATGAAGTTTAATTTTGAAAGAACTCCACTTGCCTTATCTTAGGCCCAACTATGCTAACTTTGGATTCCATTTAACACCTGGTGTTATCTTCAGAAGATTTTTTTTTCTTCCCTTTCCTTTTAAAGTTCTTTTTTTAGTTTTCATTCGGTACTTTTGTACTTTCCGCCCCTAGCCCCTATACCATATATGCTAACTAAAGCTTGTTGCTTTGCTAAAACAAGTTTAAAATGATCTCAATAATAAAAAGAATTTAAAAATGATAAAGTTTAAAAGAAACCTATATTGAAACAAAATGCTGAAAGCTAAAACCAATTAAAATCTAAGATTTGTAACATTTGAACAATTGAAAAAGTCTTTACCTTGCAAAGCTCAAAGATGTGCATTTTAATAATAAAATGCTAGGGTAATGAAACATCTGCAAGAAAACAAGCAAGCTCAGTGAGCACCAAGGACCCCTCATGTCAACCCTGAACTACAAATATTCTCCTTTATTGATAGAATACTTTTTGTATCTTCAATTTCTCTACTATCCCAAACAGGAGTAAAAAATGTAGCAAGCCAGAGATATGCAAGCACTGATATTAGAGAGACACATATTGTCATCCTACTTTATAATGTAATATTTCACTGTTTCAGTACAGATATACATCCTGATCTGAACTGTGCTTTGAGACTATATTTTGTCAAGTATCTTGCACAAATCAAATCCATAAGCAAAGGAATCATTTCTCTTTTGAAGAGAACGTTTTGGGCAGTGAGACAAAACTACTCTAATTTTGCAAAAAAATCAATTATATAACTTATGTCTTGGTCTCCATTTTGTATCTACAACACTGGCTTTTATTTTGATCCCATTGGATGGGGTTGTCACTACAAACAATCAGTAACAGTCAATTCATCTAGTTTCATATTAGTCCTTTTAAATAACATGATAAAATTTATTTTGGGAATGAAATTATTTTCTTTCTAGGCGGACGAGGAAGAGATGGTTGTCCTGTCATCACTTTTCCTGAATTCTCTACATTTAGTGAAATTCCAGAAAAGGAGTTTCAAAGTGTTTTGACATACCTCACTAATATTCCCAGGTAAGGCTCCCAGCTACAATTGAACAATCTATACAACCTACTGAAAAGTCCTCCAAAATTTTTGATTCATAGAATGCAGTCTTCTAACATTTATGGCTAGGAAATATAGGGCAGAGGGAATTTTTAATGGAGGGTAGACAATTATAGAACATTGTCAATATAAAACAGGGCATATTATTATTCGAAAGAAGCTGGAAGTAGGAGTTTAATTTGTTTGTTTGTTTTAATATTTTTAACCAGAACAATAAAGAAAAAACGAAGAAAATTTTCAAAACCAACAAAAGAAAACAGAAAAAAGCTAAACTAAAAAAAAAAAAACCCTGACCAAAAGGGATTACAAACATTCTATACATTTTGCACTTTCAAATATTAAACAATATATAAACACCTCTAAGTTTAAATTAAAATATCATTATAAAATTTCATGAAAGCTACCCTTGAAAATATATTGTCATTTTTGATTAGTAAATAAAATTTCTTTTTCAAAAACAGATAATTTAAACATTACTTGAATCCAATCCTTCACATTAGAAACATTGCAACTTGTTCCTTTCTCAAATTAATGTAGTGCATGAGTGATTCCTTATTTCCTTCTCCGTCCCCAAATTACCTTCAACCTGCCATTAGATATAATTTACCTGGGAACATGCTCAATAAGTTCCAAAGAGAAACAAGTTAGGAGATTGTATTACCAAGGTGAGAGCAAAGATGTAGCGTGTTTTAATGCTTCTATATTTTGAGTCTGATATGTCTATTTTTAGTAATTTCATGGACATATTTGCTCACAAGAAGTACTTTTTATTCATTGGATCTTAAAATTAAATCAATAACTAAAAGTAACAAGAAAAAAACACAGATTTAAGCAGTTTCTAAAGATTTGGATAAATAAATGTATTTACTCAGAGCTCAGGAGATGGGATCTGGTTTTTCCAGAACAAATGCCTGGGAAAAGTGTTCAATAAATGACATGCAATTGGTGAAAGTGCCATTATATTGCCATGGGTGGTGCTGAAGTACTTAGGTAATATTTTTAGCAATACTCTTAGTTTTATCTGGAGGCTAAACTATCTAGTTGTGCAGAAAGTTGCATGCAGAGTCATATCAATCTTTAAATGACACAATTTCTACAGCTAGTAAAGTTTCTTTTAAAGTGTGTTCCATTGAGCTACTTTCTATCTGTGATGCCATTTTTAGTCAGTTCAGATTGGGCATGAGAGTCACAGTTTAAATAAGAATGGAAACTTTTTAAAAAGTTTTTAAATATATTTTTCATTTTCCTACATTATTTTGAAATTTTGTACTTGTTTATGAGGGATTTAGTAAGAGCAAAAATTCCCTATCCCTCAATTAAGTGGTGATATTTCTCTTCCTTATCACTGAGATTTGTTTTCAGTAGCATAGTTCCTTCTTCCAATAAAGAGAAGACATTGCAACTTTTTTTCATACATAATCTGCTCAGCATACACAATAATTAGACATTCAAGTCATTGGTTTAAGCTTGCCTATCATTTCTATTGCAAGTGGCTGGTAATCCACTTTTCACATTACATGATGGGCTTGTATCTTCAAGTAGAAAACAAGAGTGTATCTCTTTCTTTGCACTCTCCAACTGCAGCACATGCAGCTGAACAAAGCAAAAGAAGGAAATATCTTGCTGCCTCTTTACCTCTCAGTGCTTTTCAGCTGTAGGCTATCATGGATCTTCCTTCTTAGCTCAGTTTCCTGTTTGAGAATTTCTGTTTTTGTTCACATGATCCTTTAAAGATTGGGGCTAGCAATGTCAGATTTCTTAGATAGAACCAGGAATATAGAACCTAGAAACTTATATTTCATAAGATGAAAGTTACATTACTCTCCATATAAAATTACATCTTAGCAACAAAATACATCTAAGGAAAAAATAGTTTTTATTCTGGAGTAGACAGTTCTTTAAAGGATGGGTTGTCACTGTACAAGGAAACATAGCCACTGAGTTAAAAAGAGATATATGTGTATAAAAAAGCATATCAGATTAATAAAACTCCTAGTCTTCAGGAAGAAGGGTAATGAATGTTTTGAGCAGCTGAACTTGCATGTAACGTTTGTTGGCTCTGTGTTAATGAGAATTATTCTATCTTATTCTATCTATTAATCAACATACATAGTTTAATGGGCTGGTATAATAGGGCATTTTTTTTTAAGATCTGGTGAATAAGTTTTTTTTGTTTCCTCTTCTGTCTTTCCAACTCAGTTCACAAGATGCTGGAATTGGATATATCCTTGTCATAGACCGCCGGCAAGATAAATGGACATCAGTGCGGGCCTCTATAATGCGAATTGCGGTGAGTTGCTGTGCAGCTAATGCTTTTTTTCCCCCTTGACAAATCTATGTGAATTGAGCAATATGTTTATCTTCCAGAGTGCCTGGATCTATGTTTTTTAATTTAGAAACGTTATAAAATTATCTGCTTCTCAAATAAATGTTGCTTATTTGAGAAGCAGAAATAATCTGCAATAATATAAAAGTGGCTTTAATAAAATGTAAAGTTTGTAGAAATTGCTGCATTATATTTAGAAATTCAATGAATATTTTTTATCATATCAACTATATCAATATTGTGGTTTTGTTGATTGTAAATATACATACAAATTACTGAACTTTTACTGATATTGTGTTTTTGTTCATTGCAGAGTCTTGCTTTTAATCAAATATCTGTCCATGATAAACTACTTAACACAGAACTGAAACTTAAAAACATTTTAAGATGCTTGTTGTGTTCACTAACAAAGATTTTTATATACTTTCGTTTATAATGAGGAATATAAAAAGGAATTGATAGAATTTATAAGCAATTTTTCAGTTACCACTAAAACTGATACTTTATTTATGTTTCTATAATGTACAAACAATAAAAACAGTCTTCTAGTATTGTGCTAGTCATGTATTATTATTTTCTTTGTATAAGTGCTTGTGGTTAGATTGGAGGGAGGCTTTATTAGACTGAAAAATACTATATTAAATCAATATGCATTTATACATGGTTAGATTTTTTGTTATTTCTGGAAAATGAGAATCAAAGATAAAATTGCTGATTGTTTTATCAAGGCAACACCTTAGTTTTTGGCACTCAGTGGATTAGAAATAAGCATCTTTTTCCCTTTTAAATAGCTACATCATTTATATAGTAAAGTATCTGGAACTAGTAATTGTTTACTTAAAGGCAATAATAAGGGCAGGGCTTTCAGAAATTTGAAGGAGATTTAAGGAATAATGTCCAGAAAATTCTGCCCATTTTCTAAAATCAATATTTTTATTATTTTCATGGTATAAGAACACTGTAGTTAGTTATAAAGTTATTTTTTATTAGAATCTCACAAAGGATTTTTTTTTAAGTTAATAACATTAACATTTCCAAGTCTAGCAATGTTTGACCTAGTTCAGGTATATTCCACATGTCCATTTTCCAACTTGAAGTAAGCGATGACCCTTTAGTGGGGGAAAGAGGGGACAGATAAAAAGTTGATGGCATTCTGATGCCTATTTACTGAGACATGATTCTCTCTCTTCTCGTAAGCAGTTGGGTCCATCAGCTGTCTCCTTGACATGAGCTTTGCTATAGTTTAACCAACAAGATAGTTGCTGTCCTGTTAATTTATTGTGGGTTGACCTGCTTGCCTCATCCTCCAGGTTGGCAGGGAACAGTTGAACAGTTTTTATACCACAGATTAATAACCATTCATCCCTGTTTGGATGCAGAATAAGTTTTCCACTTTTTAACTGTAACCAGTGGACAATTTCCCTTATTAATTCCATTTTATGCTGTAGCAATTAGGGTGTAACCAGAATAAAGTTACCGATTAGCTCAATATCATTCTTTGTGACCAAATTACCCTATTTTAATCTATGCACACAGCCATTTGAGGTACCTGGGGTAATGACATCATGATTAGTCCAAACCATGAAGGACCAACCCATTGTCATTTAAATCTTGATCTGTGGCAATAATAGGATGTCTGATTCATCTGGCATAGTGTGTCTCATTATTTCAATCAGAAGAAGGAGAAAGGAAGGGGTATGAAAAAATGGGAGGAGAAGTGAACCGGTCACACATTTCTGATCTGTAGACCATAAACAAATGTTTTGAACAGCTCTGGGCAGCTTACAGTAAGGGATTGTATTATTATTGTTCAACAATAAGTACTGTCTTTAAAGTATGAGACAAATATAGAAAAGGAAACAGTCCAGATCTATTGCCTCTGGCCTTGTTTTTAAATGTCCATGATTTGATATAGATTTCCTTCCCAACCTTACTGTATTTGGATTATCATTTTATAAACAAGTTTGTACCACTTCTAAAGTTTTGAATTTTTTTTAAATGCATGTTTTTAATTTTTGTATTTTCTCAAATGTCTGCAGCTTTATGGCCCTTTTTATTTTCAAAAATTAAAAAAAAATTGTCAGCTAGAAGGCACTCTTGGAAAAAGGCAAGGTTTGGGAAGTTGAGCTAATTTTAATAGCAATGCCACCTAATCAGGTAGACTTGCTTCTGAATAGTTCCTGTGACTAAATATTTATATTTCATTGTGATCTGACACTGCCTATGTTTATGTCCTTTATGTCCTCTACAATGCTGTATCTGAAAGATGTTTAGTTCTACACCTATTTCCTAGCAGGGTAGCAGGAGAATTGTCTCCACTTTTTACTTCTTTTTCATTACAGATGATTCTGTAAAGCAAGTGTGTTCCAGGGCCCATACCCAGTTTTAAGTTGGCATTTGTGAACTTGATGATTTGTTTGCCTTTTGGTTTGTTTTTAGATTCGTGAGAGTTGGGAACGATTTTAAAAAACTGGTTTTGAGCTATTGGTCAACATTAAGTAAAGATGAGCTATTGTTCATTGGCTTCTAAAGCTTTAGGAGGAACAGATTGGCTATGGTGAGGTAACAACTTGAGGAAACATAGCTTGATCATCCCTGAATGAGCTAGCTGTGAAGAAAACAGAATCAGTTTCCTTCTAGGTGGCAAAGTTTGTAGACAATGTGACAAGTTCCAGGGCATGTCAGTGAAGTATAGCATGTATTTTTACCGATATTCCAGAAATATTCTCAGCTCAGATATTCTCAGCTCCAAATTCTTTATAGAAACAGAAAATAAAGTCTGAAGCTCTCAGAGTTTAAAGTGTAATGATTTCTGCATAATGTCTATTAAAAATGCATTGTTTCTCAGAACATCTGGATTTCTTCAGCAAATATGAAATATTCATTAAAACCTAAATAAAATTGCAATTTAATGGAGATTTTTTTTTCTTTAGTCTAGAATGAGTCACAAAATTACTTTCTTCTACTGTATTTTTTCCATTCAAGTTTTGTTATTGTTTTTAGTTCCTCACAGAAAACCAACATAGAGACATATATCTCCACACATCTTATCTAAAATATAATGAAGCATTTCTGTTTTCTGATTACAACCAAAAGATTCAAATGTAGAGATGATTCTGTACGCTTAACCTGTTTTATTAAGCAGAGAAAGCTTTTTTGTTTGTTTATTTTTAAAAGTGCCTAAAATGTTTTTTGCTTATAATAACAATTCCATTGAGGAAAAAAAGTATGTGTGATTGTTTCTCAGGCTAAGAATCCTTTGAAGGCAGACATGGATGAAACTACATATACAGCTTAGCTTGTGGGAAGCAACATGTTATTATCTATAAAACGCCTGTTCTTAAGTAAAAGATGACGCCTAAAAAAAAGACAGTTGTACATTTTTCAAGTATATATCACCTTATTATTCTTTATAAATTATTTCAAAGAGTCAAAGTTTCTTTTGTTCAGTATAAATATATCATCAAATAAATAATACACTAGCTCAGTATAGGCAGCACATCAACTCATACTTTTAGAAAAGCTTATATAAGATTTGGTGCAATAGCTTAATGAAAAATGATATCAGCTGCAGAACCTATCTCAGAATATAGATCTTGGAAGCCATAAAAAATAACTTGGTATAATATCAGAATTGGCAGACTATAACTACACCCATTTCCATTACTGCATAGAAATTAAACCCTAGTTTGCCTATATTTTTGGAAGTTCAAAATGTAGTCCAGTTTAATCTGTAGTTAATACAAAATAAGTTAATGTAATTTGTAAACTGATTTGTTGATTCTATTTAATCTAATAATATGTTAAATATGATGATTCTCTTTCACCATTTTGCAGACATCATTTCCAGGAAATCTGCAACTTGTTCTGGTTTTGCGTCCAACTGGATTATTTCACAGAACTCTCTTTGACATTGCCTATAGATTTCATGGAGATGACTATAAAATAAAGCTGCCGGTTAGTGTTTCATCTTTTATTTTCATTTGTAATTTATTTTTGTGCATAGAGTAGTGTGATAAGTACACCAAAATAGTAAAAAGTATGTCTTTAATATAACTTTTCTTACACTTTTTTCTATATAGTTTTTTTTTTCATCACTAATAAATGGATAAACATTTGTATAGAATTTTCTGTAGACAAAACGATGGCTTTTAAAAAAAACTTGATTTGCCCATGCTTTTTATATATTTGAAATTATATCATTTTAAAATAAATTTTAATCTTTTCACTATAAGATATGAAAAAGTAATAATTACTATTCATTAAGTAATATTTAGTGCTTATTTTGCTGAATACGTGAAAGCATGTTTTTTAAAAATGCGTAAATAAGTTCTATTGTAGATATTTTTATGTAAGTACATTTTTAAAAAATGATTTGGAAAAAGTACCTTGGATATTGTGAGTGAAAGAGTAAAGCATTTATCTGCTGTTCATTAAATAATTTATTTTTTCAGTCTTTAAAAAACTTTGAAAGGGCTAAAAATTGTTTGATATTAATTTCAATATCAATTTAAGGACTCTTTAAAGCAGCTACAGGTTTATCTGTATTCACGCTGCCATGAGTTGCTTTTGGAGTAATAGAGATATACTGTCTTTACATGAGGTCAAAATAACTTCTTCCAAAATATTTTCAAACCCTGCTCAGCTAATATTTATTTGATACAATTATTTTGTAAAAAGCAATTAATGTGGGGAAAATGTCACTCAAACTCACACACAAGCCTTACATGCTAATAGGCAGGAACTTTTCTAGGATTAGTCAAAATAATACACATTTGTGCACAGGCTTCTGAGATTTTCAGAACTGTTCTTCAAAGCAGTTTAAATGCTATTACATTGCATTATAAGGCTTCACAGATTATTCAAAAATCCCATCTGATTGCTTAGGAGCACAAAGAGAGCATCTGCCTGCTATTCTTTAAAACAACCCTGTCTTTTTCCAGGATTATATCATTGTCCTCTGAAGTTGAGCGTAGGAAACCAAGTGGCTGCTTTAAAGACTTTCAAACAAAAATTTACTCTTGTTAATGCTCCAGATAACCCTTTTCAATCAAATCTAAAGCATTGCCAGCCCTATTAGATAAGAATAAGAACTTTTGCTATTTTATATGGCCTCTAAATGTTAAACTTTTCCTGGTTACTAAGATTACTGCCTTGATTGAAGGAGATATTTTATATGCTGTTATGAGAGTGAAACTCTCCTTTATTTGATAAATCATGTTTCATTGAATACTATTATTTAGCTTCATGACTACCAATTTGCCAAAACTACCAAAGCAAAAATACAAAAATCATGTTAATTTTATTCACTTGATGCTGTGATTTCTGTCTTATAGATCATAATGCTGAGCTCATTAACAGAATTGAATAACTATATTGATACAGCCCAACTAACTGAAGATCTTGGGGGTTCCCTAGATTACTGCCATAATAGGTGGCTTAGACAGCGCACTGTGAGTTATTTTTCTCTTTCTATTTTATACTCTGTTAGTACAATAAATACAAAATGAAATATCAGTGATTATATCTCAAAAACTTAGGAATAATGAATTTGGAAGTGTTGATTTGTATTAAAAGGAGTTTTTTAATAACTTTTGAGAAATGCATTAATTATTTTTCAGAACTACCCTCATAAATCTTTCTAGTATATATATAATATACAATATATCTAAATGCATGACTGATTTGCTTTTTTTATTATGAAAGACTGAGAGAATTAATGAAAGGTAGAAGGGTTTTAAAGATTCTGAATGTGAGAGAAGCCAATATTTTAGTACAGGTAATCCTCAATTTACAACCGTAAGGGAGCTAGAATTTCTGTCATATGTCATGTCGGTCTTAAGTAGAGGTATCCATGTGACTGACACGATTTTATGATTTTTTTGCAGTAGTCATAAAGCAAACGCCATAGTCATTAAGCCAAACCCATTGTCTGCAGTGGCATTTTTTGCTGGGAATCTGAAGTGCTGATTTCCAGCAATATAAAAAACAACAACATTATAAATTGCATTCATGTGACCAAGGATACTGCAAATGGCCATTAATAGAGGCTGGTTGCAAGTACCCAAAATGCGATCACATGACCATAGGGTCAATCGTCATAGATTCAGGTCATAAGTTCTTTTTGGAGGGTCCATTGTAACTTCGAACCGTCACTAAGTGACTGGTCATAATTTGATGACTATCTGAATTCTGTAGTCCCATATAGAATGGAATAGAATTTGGGGTGGGGAGGGAGAGAAATGATCGTGGTGGAAAAAGAAAAATGTGAAAAAAGCTGAAGTGAACGTACAACTGCGGAAAGAGAAAGAGTAAGCCCTGCATGAAAACGTGTTAGAAGAGAAGTTGCTCTTCCAATAGAATGAAGGCAAAGGAGACATCAGGAAAGAGGAACTGTAGCTTGATTGCAAAGAAATAAAAATAATTAAATTGCAGAGTACTACAAAATGTGTGGAGAATTGTTTGAAAGGGTGTTTGGTAGAAATATTACCTATGTACATAGATAAAAAGATAGCTGCAAGGAATGTAGTTAAAAAGAAGAAAACCCATAAGATTAAAAGAGGCAGAGAAATTCCAAGAGATTTTGCTGGAAATTTAAAAAAAAACATCTTTTGAAGAGCTAAGCAAGATGCTTCCAGCATAATTAATGGAATTATAAATAAAAGTGATGAAATGGCTTGGGATGAAACTGAAGTGAGGACTGCTAGACAAAATATTATCAAAGTGGCAAGTGAAAGAATGGGGCTGAAACCAATGCTGGAAATATTGAAGTAAATGTTTGTCAAAAGACATGAAAATGGCCAATAAAATTTATATTTGAGTATATCAGAAAAAACATAAGTTGAAGGAAGTGCAGACAGGCTTCTTAATTGTGTATGGTGAAATGGGAAGAGATAGGGTGTTGAATGAATGTGAACTCTGTACAAAAATCAAAAGTGATTTGTATCATTGGTTCCACATCTGTGGTCCTTGGAACCCAGGGAGACCGCGATGTCATCATAGGGGATCCATGAAGGCTTGAAGAAATGTTATGATTTAAATCCTGAGTTAAGTTTTGGGAGTCCATAGCCAAAATACAAAATACAAAAGGTATTTAAAGGAGTCCACGGTGAAGAAAAGGTTGAGAACCACTGACCTATGTAAAAGAAGCACATGGAGGTGGTTTAATCAGAGGTGGAATGATTCAGTTGCTGAACAAATACATGGTAGAAGAAGGAATAGATGAGAATGTTGTGGTTGGACAGAACCCTGAAGAAGTATGAGATGAGGAGTCTATGAAGTGGTATATGGTCATGTAGATGCACATCTATTTTTTCAAAGATAAACAGGTGCAGAGGGGGTGGTTTATTGTATTTAGCTATATTTCCATTTCTTTCCTTGTGACTTTTCTTTGGCTTATTGTGGCTTACTTCATTGGTGCACTTTGCATGAATATGCAAGGATGTAACTAAAACATTTTAAAAATAATATTTAATATTGTAAGTATACTTTAAAATTTAAAGATATGTTGTTAAGGAGATAATGGTGGAGATAATTATTAGTAAAATATATATAGTTTGAGATTGAACTATGGAGCCTAGGAACTACCAAGGAGAAAATGACAACCTCATCAAAACTGGCAGAGCAAGCTACTGTATATAAACAAGGATTAAACCCCATTCTCACTTGCATGGTAGATGCTACCTAGTTGGGTAACGCAATGCCTGCAAACAAATAACCAAACTCAGAGACCACCAAGGACCCCCAGAGATAATTTTATTTATACCTATAGACATACATTTATATTTAAAATAAACATGTCTTCCGTGTCCAATGTGTGTCATGTATTTGTAATTCATAAGGATATAGAGAGCTTTGCTCAAATGGTTAAGCAGATAGCTCAAATACTTCAATCTTTTGGGAATGAGCTTGCAGAAGAAGAGCTACCAAATGATGCTCAGGCCACCAGTTACCTCCTTGCAACACATACAAAAAGGAAAGACAAAATGAAGGTACGTTGGAGCAATTGTTAGATAAAATAATGTTATTGAATTACCCCATTAACTGGTGCTTAGTTTTATTTTCCTTTGCATTTTTTTCTTTGAATGTTGTGTGATATCCTCCCTTTGAATCAGTGCCAGTAAATTTTATGATCCCTCATATTTTCTATGAATCTAAAGTTTTAAAATATTCATTTAGCTAAAACAGTAAATAAAATCCTGAAGTGCAGATTATAAATATGGCAAAGCAATTCCTGTGACATGATTTTTATCTATAATGGATTATTTAACTCTAATTTTGGCCTTATAATGTTAAAATAAGATTTTTGGGTTTATGCAGACATGCACACACAATTAGGTTTTGTAATTTTTTGGTTATATTTGTTTTATTTATTTTTAAATCTTTTTATCTCATTTCTAGATTTCACATGTATTCTGAGCAGCATAATACACAGGTGCTGGCTTTCTATCAATGTAAAATCAAACTGTTGCTCAACTATGTAAAAAAAAAAAAAGAAAGATGGCACAGGCGTGAATTTGCCACATACCACAGGTTACCCATCCTTAGCTCATTCTGGTTTTTTTTCAAGACCCCAGGAGGGCATTTCCAAGTTGAATTCTCATGAAACCGCCTAACTATACACCCTTCAATTTTTCTATAGGAATATTTGAAAATAGCTTTAAAGAGAGGTGATAATATTCTCCACGATATTGGAAAACCGGTCCTTGAAAACCCAGAGTACAAACTGAATCCAGATCAAACAGAAAATCAAATTACTGTGGAAAGGTGAGATGCATCTAGTATTTTAATATATATTTTCACTATGTGCCTACTTTCTGTTTCTAAAATCTTCCTGATAGTAAGATTTTGATACTTTTGTGAAGGTCCAATATGAAAAACAAGTGTCATCTAGCAAGTTATGTTATCTCTGTCAGCAAACGAATGAAAAGTATTTTGCCGAGAGAGTATCAGCCAAAATACAGGGCTGTAGTTACATTGCTCCTTGAAAAAAATAAACCATCTGGCAAAACAAAGCAAAGATACTGATGATAAGTTAGCATTTGACCTAATGTTCAAGAGGAACCCTGTAAGTTTTAGAAACCTCATGCCTTCCCACGCAAATTAAATACATCCATTATTTTGTATGTTCCTAAAAGTATATTTCAAGCTTCTGCCCCTCAGCTTTCTATCAATCTGCTATCAGTCTTCCTGCCACACACACACCTTCCTCCCATCAATCTACCTTTCTCACCAATCTTTCCATTACATTAGATTTTCATTTGATAATTAATATATTTTTCAATGCTGCTTTTTCCAGCAGTTTCATATCCTTTCCTTTCTTGGGATTTCTCATTCCCCTTACCCCGCCGTCAACTGGGGAATTCTCAGTGGTGGGATTCAACTAGTGTAGCAACCGGTTCAGTGAGTGCGCACTTTGTGTGCGCACCAAACGCACGCGCATGCAGCGTTTGCAAAAGCCCATTTTTAGCTATAGAACAGCATGGCAATTCTCTGTGCCGCTCGAATCAGCTGAGCTGCAAAACAAGGAAATAAAGCAAAGACTAGGGCAGGGGCAGGTGGGTGGGGCCAACTCATCGTCGGAATTACCAGTTCGCCTGAACCGGTCCAAACTGGCAGAATCCCATCCCTGGGAATGCTTGATTCAAAACGTCTTTATTTGTCTTTTTCTTTTAAGGCTTTTATCTCAACTAGATGAAACAGAAGCAGCTTTTGATGACTTTTGGTATAAACACCAACAGAAGCTTGAGCAATGCTTACAACTTAGACATTTTGAACTGGATTTCAAAGAGGTATATGATACGTTTGTCTAATAAAAACAATTCTGGATTAGCAGTATTTTTACTTAAAATTTTGAATTTTCACTTAAAAGCATCAATTCTCTTAAAATGTCATTTATTCTGCACTAGACAATACATTTCATCAAATATATTTTTGATCATCCATTGTATGATTACCATTGTATGGTAATAATTTACATACAGTATACATAAAACAGTAATTTAAATATTTAAGTGATAAAATGAAATAAAAAGCATAGATAATACTTATACTTTATCAGTATTGATTTACTTGATGTGCCTTAATAATTTAAAAACTTGTCTAGTTTAATGAATTTGTAACTTTGCTACACTGATGTGACTTACAAAAAATTATATATTCTATTTCATTTAGGTCAAAACAGAACTTGATAGTATGTCCGAGAAATTATTTCATTTCACAGAAGTGGGAAACAGCAGTTCACACGTGGAGCACCTTCTGAAAGACCTTGCCAGTTTTGAAGAAAAATCACAAGTAAAGATATAAGGTTTCTTTATTTTGACACATTTTTCTGAGGGACATATTTATAAAGAGATAATATTACAACTTGTATTTTCTGCTATATTATTTTCCTTAGGAAGTTTTGGAAAAAGCCAGCCTACTAATTTCCAATGGAGACCAGTTTATAGAAAACAAGCATTATGCCATGGACTCTATTCTTCCCAAGTGCAGTGAACTCCAACGTCACTATGAAATTATTATTTCAGAAGTGAATAAAAAAAGGGATCTCCTAAACCATTCATTTGAATTACATAGATGGTTGGAAAAGGTAAACCTAATCTTCTCCAGTTCACTTCTTACTTGCTTTTTTATACAACTTTATTAAGATTTTAAACAAGATAAAAACTGAAAAGAAGTCATATTTAGAATAAAGTAGAAAGTAAAAAAAAAGGAAAGATAAAGTCAAAAATGCCAGAAAAAAGAAAGAAAATATAAAAAAGTAACTCCCAATTGTCTTTTACAGCAGTTATAAATATAAATTAACATCTTCCTCTATGAATATAGCATGGCTTTTATTTTTAATAAAGGAGAATACTTGCAGCTCAGTGTCGACATGAGGAGCCCTTGATGCTCTCTGAACTTGCTTGTTTTCTTGCAGACATTTCATCACCCAAACTAGGTAACATAATCAATGCTACCTAGTTTGGGTAATGAAACATTTGCAAGAAAACAAACAAGCTTTTATTTTTTTCTATAATATTTTTCCTAATCCTCAAATCAATCTATCAAGCTATATACCCATCCACATTTATTGTTTTTACAAATAACTCGAGATGGCAAACATACCAGGAGTGGGCTTCACAAATTTTAGCAATCGGTTTTCTGCCCAGTTGCTGGGTGGGCATGGCCATGGTCGGCGTGGCCTAGTCAGCATCCTGTACCACGGCGGGGGGGGTTGCCCTCCCCGGACTCCGGAGGCTTTCCTCAAACCTCTGGGAGGACGAAAACAGCCTCCCCAGGCTCTGGAGGCCAGTTTTTCACCCTTCCCAAGTGTCCATGTGGGCCCTGGGATCCAAAATGGGCCACTTGGGGACTTCTGGGAGGGGGTGGGACAGGGTGGTTGGAGCCAGTCAGGAGGTGGGATTTGGCAGTTCGTCGAACCATGCAGAATCTTAACTACGGGTTCGCCCGAACCTGTGCGATCCCATAGCAGTATTTTTGTGAGAAGAGAAAACCTTGATCTCATTTTTTGTCTCATCTTCTGAACAGTTTCTATTAGGGTAAGCATTATACATGATACAATGTGGTATTTAAAAATGCCAGTAGCATGTGCTCAGATTGTGCTTGAGACTGTAACTTCGGAACATTTTCTTGCTTCATCTGTCTTTGGAGATAAAATCTCTTCCACCATTTCCAAGTTTCACAGTTCTGTCTCTGGATCAGGCAAGCTCACTTACAATTCATCCTCACAACACAGTAGCCTGAAGAGTACAATCGAAAGAATCATGGTCTCTTCAAATCATTGTTAATTTTGATAACATAATTTTTTTTGTATAATGCAGTCTTTTCACAGCGTGTTTTTCTTGGCTCCCTTGTAGTGCATGAAGTGGTGTGATGATGGAATTTATCTTCTGGCTTCTCAACCTGTAGACAAATGCCTATTGCAGGATGGAGCAGAAGCAGCTCTCCAGGAAATGGAGCAATTTTTGGACATGGGTGGCGATAATAAACTCAGGGAACTAAGTTACTTGTCCAAAGAATTTGAAGCTATCCTCACTGAGGAATTAATGGTAATCTTAATATCAAGATTTCAGAACAATATCTTGTCACATTTGTACAAAAGCATATATAAACATTGAATTGAAATATTTGAGTTGAAACCATTTAATATGTCTGTTCAGTTTTCTAAACCTAAACGTGTATAAATTACAAAATCAGTGTCCTAGGTGGGTAACTTTTCAAGTAAATTAACTTGAAAGTTCTTTGTTAAAGAACTCACAGGTACTTAACAATAACATAAATAATGTGGCAGTTTATTTGTCATTGCTACATTTCCATAGGTCAGCTAATTTACGGGAAAAGGCACCCAATTACTGCAATATAATATTTTTGAAATTTGGGAATCATATATGTTACAGATACTCTTTTAGATACACTATCTTATACCAAAACTCCCTGTTTTAACAGAGGCACTATACTCACATAAGGAGTGGTCAGTCACTTGGTTTTCACCATGGCTGCAAATTTTCCAGATGATGCCAGTCCTGCTTTATTTAAGAAAACATAACTTACTGGCTTAGTTTTGGTGTCAGCGTTCCATCCAATAACTCATTCAGCACTCAAACGCAATTACATCCAAGTAAGAATTTATTAAAGAAACCATGTTGGCACATCTGGGAAAAACCTGAATCTGAAGGCCCAGGTTTTTCCACACCCAAAAGAAATCAAAGATCCACCTCCAAACCATCATCAAAGGTCACATTCCCCAATCCTCTTCTGAATCCAACTTCCTCTTTCTTCTTGTCACTCCTCTTCCTGTGGGAACAATGCATTTATTGTTCCTGCGGGACAATACATTTTGCATTGTTCAAATGTCACATAGGTCCCAGATGAGACCATTGGCTTTGTTCATCTCCAATATCTCAAATTCCTTTATGGAATACTTGCATGACCATGCCCTTAACATCTTTCCCCTCCTTTTTCCAAATCCAGGAATATCAATCAGGAGGTTGGTTTTAGAATTTGAAACAATATTTCTTAAAGGTCCACATCATTTTTCATTCCAACATTTCTCTCTTGAGAGATGGCCTGAATAGTCTAAGAATCTATTTCTTCATCTGAAACCTTTGTCCTCAGTGTACAGCAATGCCCTTGATAAAATAATACACAGTTAAGTTGGGTCATGCCAAATAATGCAACTGTCACCTCAGTTGTATATTTCAGTTATGATTAGGCTATAATTAACCCACAAGTTTCCCATCCTTTTCATGTATTTCCATGTTTTGTTCTTCGACTCTCTGTCCTTATGAGAATGATTCAAGTCTGCATAGATTGGCGGCTGGGGGTAGGGACACAACCAGGCCATGCAAAATCATGACATAACTAAAGTTAATCCAAGGTTATTCAGCTACCTTCTAAATCTCTCTTTTTTCCCTAGACAGGATCTTTCTCATTAATCTCTTTACTTGAGGCAAAATCTAGCGCCATGAATTTCTTGAGCTGGATGTTTTACTAATAATTTTAAAAACTGTTTAAATAACTAATACCCTATCTGGCCCGGGAAAAAGGCTAATAATTGGCCCTTTATTGTTGTATCTTGAATTGCATTTTACCTATGAATAAAAGTATTGTGGAGCCTCCAAGAGGCCAGCTTTACAAGAGAAATGTGGTTTTACTATTGCCATCTAATGTTCATTCAAATTTTGAATGAAATTTCCTACCATATCAAAGGAAAACTTTGGACCAAATGACTCAATCAAAAAGCTGGATTAGCAAAGATGTGTTTATATAATATATTTGGCCAAACAAATAATTTATATTATGTGTAACCTAAAGGCTTAGACCATGAAGCACGCTAAGAGAATAGTTGGTTCCATCTTGGAAGCCATGGCTTTTTCAAGACCCGTGGTTGCACAGTAGTTAGGATGTATTCTTGCAAGCTAACTCTGTTCACATTGCCTGGAGTTCAATTCCTTTCATTCTGACTGGCTCAAGATTGACTCCGCCTTCCATCCTCCTGAGGTCAGTAAAATGAGGATTGTTGGGGGCAATATGCTGATGCTGTAAACTGCTTAAAGAGTGTTGTAAAACACTGTGAAGCTGTTTATAAGTCTAATTGCTATTGCTATTAGCATAGCCAAATCACAAAACACCTAACTTGTTATGAATCTAGCCAATTATGCTGCCTCATATAAAGGCATACACTGATAATAACCAATTGTTCTAGATTATAGAAAAATATAAAGACACTGCAAGATAGGATAATGGTATATTTAAATATATTTAAATTGGAAAAATAAAGCTATATTCAATGCAAGAGAAGAGTTGTAGCATTTGTCTGGATTAATCTACTCACAGGAGACATATCTTTCTTTAATGGATAGTTGTTTGGCTTAAAGAAGTATATAGGAAGTAATTTTTTCCTCCTCAGTCTGTTATTTCATGTAGTTCATTATTATCTACACAGGCAGAAAGCATAAATTTGGAAATGCAGAGGTTGATTATGTTTCTAGCTGGGGATTGAACCTAGCTTCCATTATGCTTCCATTGTTCCCAAATGCTTCCCAAAAATATATTTCCTTCTTTGTGTACAGTATGTGTGTACATATACAGTATATGCTGTACACAAACTTCTATTTTCACAGGTCTAAGGAACACTAGTACTTGAAGAGGTTCACAGGATATCTTGTAATACTTGTGGTGAGGCTGGAATGCGAACAAGGTATGGTTAAAAAAAAATCAAGATGGAGCAATTGACGTTCCACCTATTTTTTTTAATAACCAGCATACTATTTTGATCACCATTTTGAGTTTAGATATAAAAAACATTATTTTTATAGCATCTAGTGAATATCCAGATGTTTGCTGCCCAGTCCCAGTAACTCTAACCAATCTGTTAATTCATTTGTCAACTGAAATATCTAGGTCAGATTAGGTTCTCATTAATGTTCTTTAATAATTAAGAAATAAAATTGAGAAACAATTGAGCTAAATATTACTAAGCAATTCAATCTGTTTCCTGATAGGTTGAACAGAGAGCCAGAGTTCTCACAGTACATGTGTTAATCAGTTCATCACTGTAAAGATGCTAGTGTCATACTAAACTTTTTTTTAATTGCCACTTCTTACATATTTTTATCTCCATCACCACTGCATTTAATTTATTTTGATGTTACTGTTTATTATATTCACCTCATCCAAACAATGAAAGTATATATATTTCTCACTTAAGGTTAAACTCCATCATCTGATGAGGTTGGGATCTACTGCATCTTATCCTGTAATAATTTATTAATCCAATGTTGCAAGAATTTTTTTTTTGAGCTAGAAGAAATCTTGGGGGGAATCATTTTTAGTCTTCAAGTTTAAAGCAACATATTCTGGGGCAAAAATATTGAAAAAGAGCACACTGTTGATTTTTTCTGAGTTTTACTAAACATATAACTACAACTATACTTTGATTTCCAAGATGTCCAGGCATCAATCTAGTAAAATAAAAAGGAAGGATGAATAATCTAAGTCAACTGCATCCAGTATATTTTTTGTCAAGCAAACATTTCAGGCTGGAACATGTTTTTTCAAGCAACTGCATCAGGAATAACCAGTTTGTTTTAACTATGGTCACTTGGTAGTGATAAGTTATCTCAAGCATGAGATGCCAAAACAGTAGAACTGACTAGGCCATGGATGTCAAACTTGATCGTGTCACGTGACGTATCGGGATGTTTCTTGCATTTGTGGAGCTGGGGTGGGCGTGGCCTGTGCATGACACATCCAGCCCATGGGCCGCCAGTTTGACAGGCCTGGACTATGCTATTGATTTTCATATGATTAGCGTGTCTTTCAGGATTTCAAGAATTCCTAGGTTCATCAATGGTACTGGTGCTAACAGGAGCTTATAGTGCTAATAGTAGCTCAATATTATTTGTTTGTTTATTTATTTAAATTTATTAGCTACCCACCTTCAGTAGGCTCTGGAGTTAATCATGAAGGTCTATGATTAGAACAAGTTTGTAGATCATCAGGGCTTGGCTTACAACAGGTCTATGACAATTCACCGGGGCTAACTCACCATGGCCAACTTGCCATGGGACAACTTGCTATGGGACAACTCACTGCAGGACAAGAGTTACATAATATCAAAGAAATGGTGGAATAAAATCATTAAAGAAAGGATGCAAAAGGAGGGACAAAATGAAATGTGAATGACAGAAATTTAAACATGTTTTAATTATTTTAAATACTTAAATTGAATTGTTGAGATGTCCCACAACGAGTTGTCCTGCAGTGAGTTGCCCACAGCGAGTTGTCCTGTGGTGAATTGGCTGTGGTGAGTTGGCCACGGTGAGTTGTCTGGTGCCAAGTTGGCCATAGCGAGTTGGCCATGGCGAGTTGCCATATTCTAGCTTAGAATACAGCCCTTGTAGTTAACTTTTCACTTCTCCTAAAAAGGGGAATTAACCTCCTGGTCTCTGAAAAAAATGCAGATTTTGGTAATATTTTAAAGGGAGAAAACAGTAACCAGTTTCACCAGATTGTTTTGGAGTTAAAACAAAATACACCTTTAGCTGTATTTCTACATGCTGTGATTTTTATTATAGTCTATTAATTCCATGAAAAAGGTTAGTTATAAGGCTCAGCTAATAAGTTAATAAACAAGTGAGACTACACCCAAATATTCTGTTGCTGGACTCATGTATATGTTCTCCTGAAGATTACAGTAGGGAATGGAAGTGAAGGCAATGCAGATGCATTCAGGATGGGCAACAAGAAACTAGTGAATCAAATGAATTAACACACAACATTGTTTAGGAGATATGTCTGGATTTTACCCTCAGCAGATTTTTACACACTCCCAAATTCTCCAGGGTAGAAGAGCTCCATGTTATTCAAAACACGTAGGCTTGATACGATAACTATTGAATTTATTTACAAATACAGACTTGACACAGCACTGAGTCATAGCTAATATTGCTTCTTCTATTAGATGCCCATCGAAGCATCTTGCAAAGAACAACAGAGCTTCCTGTGTCTACTTCACTCCATCTCAAAGTGGCAGACCAATCCTTTTGCTTCCTAACTTGCTTCTTTAGTACGTGCAGATAATGATAAGTGTGTTTAGTACATTATTTATGCTTCCTCAAGCTATTTTCCCTTCATTCAGACCCACTTGACTAATTGAGGCTGACAGCAATGCTTTGCTAGATCTAAAAGCAAAAAAATATATACGGTATAAAAAAAATTAGAATGTATCCTGAGAGACTTTTGAGACCTTAACTGCTTCTATAATCCCAATTTACAATTGTATTGTATTATTGTCTGTCTCAATTTTCTGGGACAAGGTAGGTAGTGAGTCAACCCTGTTTTCCTTTATTGGATTTCACATTTTGAAAACTGACATTTGCATTGGCTTCAGGGAAGTTAATCTGACGGTGTCTGGACAAAGTGGTCTGATTTGCAATCAGCCAGCAGTTCTCCGCTATCTTTGTTTTGGATTCTTCAGCTTTTTTTTCCAGCTCCCTGTTGCTCTTTGCAATCTGTTGACTGCATCTTTAAGTTAAGCTAGTTGCCTAAAAAGTATCCGTGGAATTCATTTTCCTCAGGCAAACCTTAGTGGATTCTGCCCCCCCCCGCCCCCCCGCATGCTGGGCTAGGCGCCGTTGCACCAAGATGAAAAATTCAGGAGCTGCAACTGCATGCAAAGAATGTTCGCTCAAGGTGGAATATACCCAAACGATACACTCTGTATGGTTTGGGATTCTCGTATGCAGTGCACAGCAAAAAAAAGAAAGAAGTGAGCATATCTTAAGGGAAATATACACAAAAGCAATCACATTAGCAGGCATAGAATTATGTATAATAGAGGAAGATGTCAAATCATGAAATTGGAAGAGGTTCATGCATAAAACACACTGAGGAAAACTGACGAACATGCATATAATTAGGACAGGGTTGAGCTAAGATCTGGACTTTATATTTTTGTGAGAACTGAGGACTCAGAAGTGGGTGGAGGGAATCATTGTATTGTTGCCCTATGGAGAGCGAGGATGATAGTGCTGGCACATTTTTCTTTTTGTTTGTTTTTTATAATACTCTAGGTGTTTATGTGTTCCATCTCAAAATATCCATTTGAAATTTTAGGGCTGTCAAATGGGATCTTGAGGACCACAAACTGCCCGCCCCTGAATAAACACCCCACTTGTGTTTATATCAGAAGAACATGCAGCAAAAACGCATACAGATATTTCTGCAGTCTCTCCGTTGTTACTGAACATCCTGAATTCATCCTAATAGGCCTTGTTGAAGGTTATTAAGTCCCCCAGTTTATTCTTGTAAAATCTTAGTGCAAAACTTTTTCCCCCACCAATCTCAAATCTTCTCAATATTTGCATGAAGTCACCAAAACTGAAAATGTTCTGAAGTTGTCATAAACAGTGCTTTCAAGCAAAAAAAAATAATGGCTAAAACACCCCCTCACCTGTAGTAATAGGAACTGGGGGTGGGGTGTCAACATTGGGTGCAAAATTAATATATAATCTACCCAACAGGATGGAGTGGTGGTAGAGAAGGGGGAGAGGCTATATCATAGAGAAATAGTATTGCACAAGATTGCACTTTGCTCATCCTTGTAGAATAAAGAAGACGAGGAAAGTTCCATTTCTAAATAATCTGGATTGTAACCAGTTAACCTTCATTCCACTGGAGCAGCTTTTATTTGCAGTGGGAAACAAATGTAACCCATCACAGCCTTGGACTGAGGTGCATACAGTATATTTCAAGCTCATCCAACTGATCAATAAGAATTTTAATGTTTTTTTCCCCTTTCCTCTTCACTACACATCTTATTTTCTATTTATGTCCAAATCATTTAGTTTCTAGAGCTATGGTCAGAGAAAACATTGGGTTTTTTTTATTGATACGTTAGGAACTTGTTAAAATTCTATCCAAATATGTCATAACAAAACATTTGCAGGAGAATCTCTTGGCGACACATTATATTTGCTAATTAGAGTATAATGTAATCAGTTGAGGCAGGAATTTTCAAGGGGAATAGGGTTTGCTGCCCTTGAATGGAAATATATCTGTTGTCAAGAATCTTATCCTGTTTATTACTAGTGGAATTCCCAGTGTACCTTATAATTTTGCTAAAAGAGCTAATAAATTACAGAGCTTGTAAAGTTACAAAGAATGAAGGCATTTTATAGTTTCCCCTTATTGATCAGAAAATAAATTTCTCACCATTGATTTTTCCCTCTGAGACTATTCGATTTTCACGCTTGGGCAAAATTCTTCAGGCCATTGGAGACTTCTGACTCTGAGAGTCCAGCTACAAAATGTTGGGGTGGGAAGTCAGATTATGAATGACATCCACACTTACACGAGAGACCAAGCTGAGATTGTGCATTAGTGCCAAAGCAAACAGCAATCAGCTGTAAAAATGCAGTCACAGAAGAAACTCCCCTAACAGAGGATCTGGCTTGAAAATGGGCAAACATCTGATCTTTAAGTTAAAGGAAGAGAAAGCCAATGTTGGTGAGCCTCTCATGCATTCAGCTCCAAAAATAGCGTGGTTGAAATGTGTAGGATTCCTTGGCTTACCCAAAATGTAACTTTGGAGAAGAAAGAACCTGGAAACAGGCGGGCAATAGGTCAGATTGAGCTGCGGTTACAGGGGTTTTGCCTGCGAATTCACCTACTCATCGCCATGTGAGTAGAACACAGAGATTCGTCTTGGCTCCTTTCTCTCCCTTTGCTAGACAACAGCAGTAGAACCTTGGGAAGAGCTTCTCATCCAAATGCATCTCAACCACTCAATCAGAAAACTGATTCTTAGGCAACAGAAAATAATTTTGCCTTAGTCCTAATTCCGGACTTTTGAAAAGCGTGTACATTTCTATATGGTCCAAAATTAGGACTAAGGCAAAATTATTTACTGTTGCTTAAGTACATGTTTGGCAGGTCTGACAAACAGTCCTTTTAATTCATTTTTGGCAGTGCCTTAAAAATGCCTTTCTTTCTCAGCTTTACTTCATCTCAGTAATACACAGCCAAAACTGATTGCTGTGGCGGATCAGATTTCTGTTGAGATAAATTAATGTTCCCATTTTTCACTTGAAAATCCTTATGAAAACTTGTGAGATTGAGCCTGGGGAAGAGTAGATGTTGTTGAATTATTAATTTCCAAATTTAACAAGATTGCTCAAAATCTCGCTCTTCCTCTCTCTCTCTCTCTCTCTCTCTCTCTCTCTCTCTCTCTCTCCCTCCCTCCCTCCCTCCCTCTGAGACCATTTTTTGGGGGCTTTCTGGAATGACCATGAAAAATTGTTTGATCACATCCTAGAAGAAACAGAAAGAAGCCTTTTCTCTTCTGCTCCTTTTTCTTTTATTAAAACTGTTTTGTTTTGTTTTTTAAAGAGGCTCTCTATCATCTACAAAATGACTTCGTCTACCATGGAATCCTTCCAGGATAGAATGAATACAATCTGATTTTGATTCTGGATAGCATGCATCCCACTACGAAGCTGTTATAAATTCTCTGCAGCAAAACTTCTAAAGTTGTTCCCAACAGGATCTGTGGTGGATTTTTTTTTTAAAATCCTTCTAAAAGAACGGGAAAGAAAAGCCAAAAGGTTTTTTTTCCTTAAAGAAATTATTTCTCCTTCCAGAACACACTTTCCTTTTCCAACACGATTTTTATTCTCTAAATCCAAGGAAGAGAATATGTTCTGTAGTTTTATTGGCACTACGTTTTGAGTTTCTAACTAATATGCTCATGTGCATATTAGAAGATAAATAATATAACACACACACACACACACACACCACATGCTAATAAAGTTCCCAGCTGCCCTACCACTTGCTGATTTGTGAATATTCAGAGGCTGTTATGCAGGTTAAAGGTGTGTTATATGTGATGCTCTGTTTCATAGTGATATTAGTTTTCTAATACATCTTTCAATTCTCTATAAGAAACTGCTGTTCTGAGAGTGACTGAGGCTTTTGAATTTATAGTCCCTTTATATACCTCAACTACTCAGTCCTATTTATCTGCTGGATCACAGTGAAGGGTGATGCATCCCATTTTTCCAGTGGTGTGATCTCCATCATTGAGACATGCTTCTGAACGGACGTGCTTAGAACTGAACTGTAAAGCTAAAATATATGACAGAAGACATTTCATTGAAGTCAAATAGTGTGTTCTGGAGTAGACATCTATGGGATCATTCTGTAAGATCTCTTGCTCTATTCCAGAGTGAAGGGAAGAGTGACATTCAGCTGCACTTTCTATATAAGAGTTGCGGTAAATCCCATATGGGGCTTAATATTGGCACCTATTGGAGACTTTCTTATCGAATAAGATGCTGTTTAGCTACTCTAAATGCCTAGGGAAGACTTATATAGGTCTATAGAGGGGTGTATAGGGTATGGGACAGATAGCAGGTCTTTTCAGTGATAGACCTCCAACATTGGAAGATGCTCCTCGGAGGTACATTTGGCCCCAAACCTCTTTGAATTCCTCAGTACTGTGAAGGCCCGCACTTCCTGACCCGCTGTGAGTATGGGAGACAATCAATTTATTGGAGTTGTAATGAGGTTTGTGATATAGGGGACGCTTGCTGTTTTTACATCTTTGTTGTGCATTGCTTAAAATCTCTTAATTAGGGTAGAATCCACATACTGTAAATAAATAGATTTGTTTGTTTTAAAAAAATGTAAGGCTGTCTATCTTAAAACACAAATCTGGGCAGCTGAAAAAACAACAAAACCCAGAACTCTTTAAAAAATCCATAAAACATAAAATCAAGACAAAACCCAACACTTCAATTATCATCTTGGGATATCCCACAACCAATTCCAGACAACGTCCCCCTACTTCAGTGCCTGGTAAAAAGCCAGATCTTCATGGCATAAAAGTCATTGGTGGGAGGGACTTGCATAAGGTAGGAGGCAGCCTGGAAAAGGCATATTTTGGAGGTCCCACTAGATGGTCAGATTTCAAGGAAGGGATCTGGAGTGTGTCTACTCTGCCTGATCTTAATAGCTGAATAGTAACTCTGACAAAGACGTACGAATCATATGGAAATGACAAGTAGCTAGGCACGTAATAGAACTGTGCTATTCTACTATACTTTGAATGATACTCATTTTATGGGTGGCTTCCACAAAACAAATTGTTGCTTGAGGCAAAGGTTAAACCCTTATCCTTTGCTCAAAGTGGGTCTACAGAAGAATATGGGTAATCCTGGATTTATGTTCATTTGTTTAATGACTGCTCAAAGTTGCAATTGTGCTGGAAAAAAAAGTAATTTACAACCGGTCCTCACACTCATCACAGCATCTCTGCAGTCACGTAATTGAAATTTGGGTATTTGGCAATTGATATGTATTCCAATGGATGTAGTGTGCCAGGGTCATGTGATTGCTAATGGTGACCTTGTCAGTCGGTTGCTGATAAGCAAAATCAATGGGGGAAGCCGGATTCCCTTAACAATTGTGGCAAACAAGGTTAAAGTTGTTATGAG
>JANHFL010002880.1:249389-264139 GCA_032468155.1 Oxyrhabdium leporinum | reverse complement strand
TGTTTTGACTACTAACCCCTCTAAGTGTATGAGAAAGAACCCCCTCCCTAATTCCCATGTGCTATTATGTGGCAGCCTCAGAGGCCTCGCAATTATGGCTTCCAAGGCTGACATTTGGTCTAATAAATATATTCTGTGTAGTAAATCAAATTAATGTTAAGCATATTTTTGTGCATTGCTTTTCAAATTCAGCTTTTGAAATGATGTTCTATGAATTCAATGGTCCACATAGATTTTTGCCGCCTCTTTTTACAGGAACATGTACAAAAGGTTTTTCAGAAACAGAAAAATATGGAAGAAATGTTTCAAAAGAGGCAAGTCAGCCTTAAGAAACTGGCAGCTAAGCAGACACGCCCTGTTCAACCAGTGGCACCTAGGCCAGAAGGATATCTAAAATCAGCTTGTTCTTATTCAGGTAAGAAACTAATCAGTCAAAGTATTTGATTTTAGTTGAAAACAAAAATAATTGATCTGGCAAGTATGCTTAGCTTGACATGAGCTCTAGTTACAGTGGTTGATTCTGTTTCACATACCAGGCCTTCAAATAGAGTCTGAAGATTCATCCAGCTCTGATAACCATGCAATAAGGAGAGTGAACGTCAGAAAAATGAAGGTAACAGGGTATGAATGAAATAGAGACAGTTGACATGTTAAATCCTGCCTAAGTATATGAAGCAACCTATTGAATCAGATCCCTGACCCATCAGAGCTTAGATATCACTTTTTCATTGCTGGTGCTACAGTCAGGAGTAGAGCAAGGCATTTACTGCAAGAGAAAGACTCTGCATTAAGTTTTTTCCTTGACCTGCTAGCTAACCTTGATGTGGAAAACAGGAACAGCCAAATTGTGTCCCAACATCCTATACCAGGATTTGAAAACTAAATATTTGTTTAACATGGATGAACTTAACAATAACTATGTCTCGCGTGCATTTTGCCTACTACGAGTTCATATTATATAGTTTATCTAATGTCCTTATCTTCTTGATTAATTGCATAATGCACTTGGGACACTTTTGTTGCAGTATAAGTACTTAATCCTTAATTTTTAGTAGTAAATGATAGTCAGCCATACATGCTAGCATATGCATGCATGTCATGTCATTTAAAAATCGGATATGAGCTGTATTTATGTGAATGGAACTTCTCTGTCTCTAGCCAAACACATTTTGGAAAGGAGAGATTTGGCTTTAAAGATTTGATGCCAAATTGGTGTTCTTGTTTTTATTAGAGTGAGATAAATGAAATGCAGCAATCTAGAAATGTTTCTGTGACAGATGATGAAGAAAATCTAGCAGTGTTACGCAAGTGAGTATATTTTTATCCAAGCAACTATATGTAAGAAATGTTTGGCCTCAGCCATGCCCCCCCCCCCGAGGTCACCCACAGCCCTGATGTGGTCCTCAGTGAAATTGAGTTTGACACCCCTGCCTTAAGGCATACAATTTCTGGTAAAATGTTCCTAAAATATTTGTCTATGATCAGATCTAAGAAACACCATGCAATTTGTTTTGCAGTTGCTAGTCTTTGTTAAAAAATCATTCTTAATCTCCAGTGATGAAAAGTCTAACCAATTAGGGGCTTTGAAATATGAAAACATTTAATAATTCCTTTATTCCATATATTAATAGACATGTAATGAATGAACTTCTTGAAACTGAACGAACTTATGTGGAGGAACTTCTCTGTGTTCTTGAGGTACATTTTTTAAAAAATTCTTGCCAATGTTATATTTAAAATGATTCCTTAATTAATCCTGTAGTATAGAAAATGATATGGAGTATTTACACAGGAGGTACTACATGAAATATTTATGGGACAAAAATTTTACTTTACAGAACATAAATGTTCTTCTAAAAAAAAACAGCGCTCTTCTAGAATGATTTGACTTTGGGAAATTGGAGCCTTTTTCTTAAAGTGAATAATGCTGGCAGGTGGTCCATTGAGTTCATCTGTGTTTTTTTCTTAATTAAAATTTGCTGAAGAAATAAACTAAGAAAAATATGGCTAAGTGCAATGTATGAATGCTGTGAATGTGAGAAGCCAGATGTTCTGTTACCAAAAGAGTAACAGCTTCAGCTTCTATCAATATTTTCTGCACCACCATCACTGAAGTCAAGAAAGGAGAACCAAGTCAAGAAAGTGAAAAACTTCCTTTCTTCCCACTTGATTCGCTTCTAGTCTGTTGTAAATATATTTTGATCCCTCTATTTTAATGTAAAGTTATTTTTACTTAAGGCAAGAGAAACTGAAAATCAAGGACAAGAACATCATATTCTATTGGTTCCCGTTAAGATTAAGACACTCCCCTTTTTTACTCTTCTTGTTTCTAGTGGTGGATGAAATAAAGACTATAATATAATGGCCTAAATATAAGGACATGCAAGAGGGAATTAGAATGTCATTGCAGCCTCTTCCTTTTCTAAATATGTATTCTCCCTTGAGAGAACTTCCCCGGGACCAAATGCAGCCACTTTGTATTACTTCCCTTTCAAAGCCAGCTGTTTGGGATACATCAACTAAAAGCAGAATCTTCTCTAACCTAATCAGTGTTTAAAGAGCAGGTTTTTGCGTCTTTCCTGGTATATGGAAATGCTAAATAATAGACTTAGTCTTGTTGCCTAGAGCAGAACTCATAAACAGGAACTTGGGTCAGGAAGGAAGAAGAAAGAACAATTCCCTTGAAAGGTCATTCTGTAAGAACCTGCAGACCTTGTGATCAACTCTGGAGTCAAAACATTCAAATTAGCAGCTGTATATGTGGCTATAAATAGTTCTAACTTACATGTAATAAACAGTTCAAAAACATATGTTGATTATTTACAAAATTCTTGTTCTTGAAAAATGTGAACCATTTTTCTAAAGCAAATGTTCATAGATTATAACTATATTATATAAAATAGAACTACCGTTAAGATGTGTAAACTCTGTATCAGAAGCCTGAGCGGATTAATATTGAAATATCGCTACATGTTTATCAGCAGTGAACAGGCTGCAATTGTTGAAAATAGGAGACACTTAATGGGAACTCAGGGGAAGCAATGAATCTGCTTTCCTTTTGTATTACAGGGCTATGCAGCAGAAATGGACAACCCGTTAATGGCACATCTCATTTCACCTGGGCTACAAAACAAGCAAGATGTGTTGTTTGGAAATATGGAAGAAATATATCACTTTCACAACAGGTTGGGATTTGTATATCATATACAAGTTTTCTGGCAACATAAATAGGGTGTCAAAATAATAACAAAATGTCCCATTGTTGAACACAATTAGAACACCATATTCCCAGCTGATACCCTCCAGTGTGCCATAATGGCCAAGGATGATGAAAGTGTAGTCCAATATATGATGAAAACCAGG
Organism: Oxyrhabdium leporinum; assembly: GCA_032468155.1. NCBI lineage: Eukaryota > Metazoa > Chordata > Lepidosauria > Squamata > Cyclocoridae > Oxyrhabdium > Oxyrhabdium leporinum. The sequence continues at coordinate 260,776 of JANHFL010002880.1, read as the reverse complement.
GTGTCAAAGAAGGGCTGTATTAGTAATTTTGATATTGATAGATTGACCAACAAAAATAATCAGTGATGGCATAAGCTCTTTCTGTAAAACTCCTGCTTATTTTTTTTTTCCTAAAGTTTTCACATAATTTAATTTCTCTTTCTTCAATAGGGATTTCTCATAATCCATGTTATTAAGATTCCCAAGGAGTTCATGCATATATACATCTAATATAAATATGAATATATAAATACGAAATGCATGATTCTTTATTGAGCTCTGGTACCCAGAAGACAGGACCAGAAGTAATAATTTCACTGTATTTTGAACGGGGAATAAAGAATCATGCATTTTGTGCGCACATTTAAATACTGTATATGTACTATTTGAGGCTGCCAGGAGTGAGTTCTTGATTATACAAGCTGTCAACCACTGGAACAGGATATCACATGAAATGCTGAGTTCTCCTTGTGCTGTTCAAATAGAGGCTGGACAGTCGTCTGTCAGAGATAACTCCAGTGGACATTGCACTACACAAGGGTTTGGGATAGATGGTCTCTAAAGTCCCAACCTTGATTCTGTGATATGTCTAAGCAAAAAGAGGAAGAGGAAGAGATCCTGGAAGGATGCTTTCTGATTTCAGAATTGGGCATCTGCTTTTTAAAAACTTGAGCATTACTCCCCACATTAGAGCCCACATGACTCAAAGTCCACCCAGTGGCTAAACTATAGAAATGCACCCTTATGCGATGCAGACAGCTGCTCGAATTAAAAAATGGTTACTGGTTCTGTTATTCACTGTTAATGAATAAGCTGAAAATTGTGATTTATAGAAATAAGTAAGTACAATTTTGTCCTTGTCCTTTTATATCTTTCATGAAGTCCTGACTTGTACTACTACCTACTTGAGTTGCCTGTGTTTATCACCTTGACTCTGTGTTAAGACAAAACAAATTGTATAAACTTAATTTAAATTCAACAATTTTAGAATTATGCTTAGATATCGAAATAACAAGTCATCTGCTGGTAAATTACCTGAGTAAATTAAAAGAGCTGGCCGTGAAAGTAAGATTTATTAGAAACTGTAAATTCAGGATATCTGAATAGTATCACATTGGAGAAGACAGCACTGCTCAGTGTTGTGCACCATACATATCAGTAATGTTATATAAATGAATTATTTCCAGCATCATCAATTTCATCTGGTAACTTATATAGTGTAAGGCTAAACTGTTTTATTTTTAATGCAAATAGTGAATTTTGCTTATGCACATGCAGTCATTATAGATTTCTGCTGGTGAAATGTATTAGAATGTGCATGTAAATTTAGAATAGAATACGTGTGGTCGCATGTAGATGTGTTATATTATTTCATCACATCAATAAAATATAATTATTATTTTTGGTAGAATATTCTTGAGAGAAATAGAAGATTATATAGACTGCCCTCAACTGATAGGATGTTGTTTCCTCGAACGGGTAAGTATTAGATTTTAAGTAACTTCGGATGAAGATTTGTCACCAAATTGCTTTTTCTCAGTATTTTTTCATGATACAAAAATTTATATCTCTAGGACTGGCTGAGTTCTGATTGACATTTCCATCAATCCCAATAAGACTGATTTTGAATGTGGCTGAGAACAGCAGAGGAATACCACCAAGAAGACTTAAAGAAATCTTCTTGGTCTTCTCCCCCTGTTGTACTCATCAGCATTCTATACATCTCCCTTAGTGCTAATAAGAAATTGTTATTGCTGGTATTATTTATAAAAAACCCTGCTAGGATTTTTATTCAAAAGGTGAGCTACATAACAGTTGCAGGAGGAGAAGGAGGAAATAGAAGGAGAAGATCTCAGCTTCATTCATGAAGAGCCTGATGAGTCTCTGATAGATGAAAAGATACTTTGACCATGTAACAACGAGTTTTCCGTTTCATGTAATACTTTGATTATATGAAGTGCCGGATTACAGATCAGCTGTACTAATGCCATAATACTCCATGAATAAGAAAAAATGCATTCATTAATGCAAGATTACATTTGCATATATAGAAAGACATTTGGGTGCAAAGTCAAGCAACTCTCCCACCATTCTCATATAGCGGTCTATATACAGATCTTGATCTTTACACTAAATCAGCATTTTTCAACACTAGCAACTAGCAAGACGTGTGGATTTCAAATCCCAAAATTTCCCAGGCAGCACAGCTGGCTGGGGAACTCTAGAATTTGAAGTCCACAAATCTTAAAAATTGCATACATTGAGGAACACTGCACTAAATAAATGATCGGTATAACAGGTACATTGGGGTTTTGGATATTGGACTTGTACATCCAACTAATTCCCCATTGTTCATTTTATTACCCCCCAAAACAGAGAGCATTACTTTGAAATAATTTTGTAAGTTGTCTGCTGTGTCTATTGGTTTGCCACATTTAATCAATCACTGAAGTTTGTGTATGTTTAGAAAACAGTCTATAGGCTGCTGCTACTTCCTTTGAAATGGCAAACTATCCATTTAATGTCTCATTATTTTCCTTGATATATGGTAAATGTTGCATACTACAGATTTTCAGGTTTCCCATAAAGGAAAAAGAATAGCAGAAATATGAACAGGAAAAAATGTTTTTGAGATGAGTCAATACTCTCTGCCAATATCTCTTGTCAGAAAAGTTTGGTCTTTCAGTAAGGTTGTCATTATAGATATAAAGATATTCTTTTAATTAAACAGATGCTTCATTGTTTGATTCATGGTTATCTTTTTTAAATTAAGATGAAAGACTTCAAAATTTATGAAAAATATTGTCAAAATAAACCTCGATCAGAAAGTCTTTGGAGACAGTGTTCAGATTCAGCATTTTTCCAGGTATTTTTTTAATGTACTTGGGACCATATTGCTTAGTCAGTTATCACCTTGTGGGGAAAAAGTTATTGTCTGTCCTTTATTTTTTGTAGGAGTGTCAACGAAAACTTGATCACAAGTTGAGTTTGGATTCTTATTTACTAAAGCCTGTTCAAAGAATAACCAAATACCAACTGTTGCTAAAGGTAGGAATTCAGCTATGTCATTGATTGATTGATTGATTGATTGATTGAAGTCAGGTAGGACAGGAAATAGCAAATCTATTAAATACTAGGGGAAATGCAGGCACTCGCATTTGTGGTACACTTTTCAGAGATTATCTTTGTTTAATAACTGTATAAAAAAATAATTTGTCCAATGACTTGAAACTTGCAATATGCTTTGTAGTTGTCCTTAGCAAATATATTATGAGATTAAAAAAAATCCATGTTTCTCTGCAGGAATCATCTTTCCAGACAAAAGGGATATTTGGAGGGGGGAGGGAGGGGACAGAGAAAGGCAAACATTGTTACATTTCCTGTTCCTTTGTATAGCTTAACTTTCAGTATAATCAGAGGATCAAGGGATAATCTCTTCCCTGGAATAAGTAAAAGGTGATGCTCCAAGAGAGACTTCAGGGCAATAAAATTTATCCTTTCTGAAAGTAAGATCCTTTTGCTGGATCAAAACGGGTTCTTTCTACAGGAAGAAAGTCTAATCCAGGACTCTGAATGCTTCTACTTCACAAATGGAAAGTAGAGCTTGTTCAGTAATACCTTGACTAAGGGGACAGAAGAATACAGAAAAATGACAGTTGCTGCTAGTTTGTACGTCATTACTTAATTTGGGATTTGCAGGATAGATACCAAAGAACAAAAACACCAAGGGGAGACACCAGGATGGCAACAAATCTTTCAGAAGAAAAAATTATTAAGAAATTATCCCTCAACATATTTACAATGTCAGAGAAATTTGCCTCCCACAAGTGGGTGAGCCCAAACGGCAAGGATGATCTCTGAAATTTGATTCACAAGGCAGTCAAGTTTGCAAGGCCAAATTTGTAGCGCTTTTTGCCACTCCCCTATCCTTTGGAATGCTCACTTTGGTGATCAGATAATTAGCAAGAAGTAAATTAATATTTGAATTTACATTCATTGGGAAAGAAGGGGTTACAAATGAGCAAATAAGCACACAGTTGAGAATACACATTGAGAGAAATGTGCTACCGCTGACTGGCTAGCATGTTCACACACTTAGTTAAAAAAAACCAAATCCTTTGTATAAAACTGATTAAGATCTAGTCAGTTTCAGGCAGCAACCTGAAGTGTTCTGTTCAACTAATTAAGGTCACAGAGCAGAGTTTGTTAAGTTGCCAGCATTTTTTAAGGAAGTGGTGTTCTGCAAAGAAATGCTGCTCAAGAAGAAATAGCTTGTTTAATCAAACTCTCCATTCTAGAAGTGGGGGGGGGGGGGAACAAGTTAGGCATTGGACAAAGATGGCCATTGAACTATCAATACTTGATCATGAAGCTGTTGGTCTTTTATTCTACCACTTGATTTAATATCTATTTATTTGAAAATAATTAAATATAAAATATATTCATCTTTCAAATTATTCAAGATCATTGCTCTTGCGCCCCAGTAGATTAAAAGAACCCCATTAAGCATTTCCTTAATGATTACACTGCAGATGCTTTTCTGTTGCCTGAAGTACATGTAATTTTCCAACAGGAAATGTTAAAGTACAGTAAAAATTGTGAAGGTGCTGAAGATCTCCAAGTGGCCCTGACTTCAATACTGGGAATTCTTAAAGCAGTTAATGATTCCATGCATCAGATTGCAATCACTGGCTATGAGGTAACTGGTAATATTTCTTCATTTGTTCATTGAATTTGTTTGCTGCCCAATGCCCATCTCACCACAAGGTGACTGGGTGACTTACAACATTAAAATATAACCATTCCAAGTTATAACCAAAGGTAGGGAAAGAAGGGGACAAAATATACAAAAGGGTAGGTGGGAGCTCATATTAATCTATTAACTACCTCCAGTATGATATTCCCTCATTAGGACCCCAAGCCAACTGGCAGGTTTTGGTATCTCATTTTATATATCTCATCTTATACATATAGAGGCTGCACGGTAGGTCCTGGAAGCAGGCACCATTTTGGAAGCAGTTGCAATTCTTATCTGTGAATGGCGCCAATACCCAACTTGTCACTGTTTTCAAGATAGTACCACATGGCCTGCATATAGGAAGGCTATGCAGCAGATCAGCTGTTTCTTCCCAAAGACAATCTTTCGATAAAGTAAATAGACTAAGCCATAATGGGGGAGAGAGGGGTATGAGACCTAGTGGGGTGGGAAGCAGGCCCAAGACTTGCGAGGACTCAGCCGGGTGGGAAGCAGAGCCTTAGGTGTTCCTGAGGGAGTGTGGGAATCCTGGGTGGGCTGTGTGTGAACTGAGGAGGTGCTATAGTAGAGGACTGGGCTAGGGCTAGGCTTCCCAACCCCCTCCCTCTATTGAGGCATCCTGTGCTCTATAACAGGGAGAGCAGGGAATATGGTTGTTAAGTGAGGAAATTGTGGGTAACTCGCTTAATGACCACGATACTTACAAATGTAATGGACAGGCTCCATTATGGTTGTAAGTCAACAAAATAATCATTTTCTCCTTTGGTTTTGAACTTAAGCTGAATTATATTACTTGGGCCATCATTATTTAACAATTTCACATTTTAGTAATCAGAAATAAAATCATCTACTTGCAATTCTATTGTGTGTGTGTTTGCTATTTTTTTCTTGAAGGGGAACCTGAACGAACTGGGGAAACTTTTAATGCAAGGATCCTTTAACATATGGATTGATCATAAAAAGGGGCACTCAAAAGTGAAAGATTTGGCTCGATTTAAGCCAATGCAAAGACATCTCTTCCTCCATGAGAAGGCGATCTTATTCTGTAAAAAGAGAGAAGAAAATGGAGAAGGATATGAAAAAGCTCCTTCATACAGTTTTAAGAATTCTTTAAATGTAAGGTTTAAAAATACATTTAAAATATATAGACAAATGTTTGAATTTGAAGTTCTGAATCTTGAATTGTGTAATTTTAAACATTTGAATATCGGGCCAAAGACCAGTTACATTGGAATAAAACTAAAATTGCCTTATTTCTATTATGTTACAGTGGTGGATAAGCCTGATATATATTGACCCTTTATACCTCATAAAATCATAAAAGTCTAAATAGATTTAAAGCTGTTGATCTTCTCTAGTCCAATGTCTGTTTTTGGAATATCAGGATAACAACATCAATGTACAGTTTAATTAATGTAGTACCTAGTCAATCTGGCCAACAAATGCAATCTTCTTTTCTCTCCATTTCTTGTATAGTTTTCTTCTTCCCAAGTCTTTTTCTAAAATAACACAAATTAGGAACTTTTTAGATTATTATTTCCTTAGGTACAATGCCATAATTGCATATGCATATATATGCATACACACACACACATAGTATTTAAATTAGAAATGTATTTAATCAAATAAATTTGTGTGAATTTTGTTTGGCAACATTATCTATTTTAATATTGCTTTAAATTTATTTTGTTTTCTAGATGACTGCAGTTGGAATAACAGAAAATGTGAAAGGCGATATTAAAAAATTTGAAATCTGGTATAATGCAAGGGAAGAAGTTTACATAATACAGGTAAAATATTTTCTTTAAATGGTCCTTATTGAAAAGGCTATTTATTTATTTGATCAGTTTATTTCCCACTTTTGCTAACTATGAGGCTCAAGAAAGCTAATAAAACATGAAAACAATAGTATCATTACAAATACAAGAATATCATTAACATAATTTATGCAGCAATAAAACCCCTGTTCCAGGTCTTTTCTCCAGGACTTGTGGAGGAAAGATGGTTGGGAAACAGAAGGAAGAAAGAGTTACTTGCATTTTGTGACAAAGAGACAGTGGTACCCCGGTGGAGGTCACAAGAGACAAGATGGCAACTCTGATATCCCAATCCAAACCACTCTCCTTTTACATAAATATACAAGGGGGTACTTATAAATATTGCACACATATACAGTGAGGTAAGACTTTGTCACAATGCTTGCCAGTTTTGACACTGACACAACTTCATCTGCTGAAATTCTCTCTCTCTCTCTCTTTTGACTGGCTGCCTTCAGAAGGACAAAAGGATTAAATTTCTGGTATTGTTTTTTTTTTTTTTTTGACATAGGCTGCAACTCCTGAAATCAAAGCTACCTGGGTAAATGAAATTAGAAAAGTATTGACCAGCCAGTTACAGGCTTGCAGGCGTAAGTTAATTCTTTCTTGTCAATCTCCCAGATATCTAATACTTAGGTGTAAAATATCAGCATAGAATGAAAATTGTGTTTATTTTTCTGAACAGAAACAAATTTCTTAGGAGGGGAGCAAAACTAGCTCTTCTTCCTTGAAATGGCAGTCATTATTTGAAGCAGGATTCCCAACACACTTCTATCTCTAGTTGCACCCTCATAGTTTTTCCTGTAGAAAATGGGGAAGGGAAGGTATATCATGTTTTTTTCCCTTCACATCAGAAAACATTCATCTGTCTGCTTGGGCTAAGGATGCACGGTTGTTTTTAACATTTCCCTGCCCCAATAAAGAAAAGGTAAAGATAAATAGAGATGGCAAAGTATATATTATGAGGTAGAAGTGATGGCCATGAGCAAATTATTGTAAGTTACAATTACTCTAGTTAAAGCTCTATTATTTAAGTGAGAAATCTATCCATACCCAGTACATTGTGATGTAAAAAAAATGTATACATTTATTAAGGTATTTGGACTGCAGATAAAATAGTTCCCTGTTTGAACAACAGTTTGCCTTCAATAATGATTAGAGAACCTTAATGTTGCTCTCCAAAGCTTAAGCTTGTCAATGAAATATACTTTCCCTCTCTCTCTCTTTCTCACTCACAGAAGCTATCCAGCATAAAGCTCTTGAACATACTCAGAGTTTACCTTTGTCTCTCTCAGCTAATACCAGGTGAGTCATTCTCTACCTCAAAAATTACTTTTTAAAACTTTGAAAACAATTGATGCTTTTGGATTTCAAGTGTCATGGGCCAAATTAGAGATTTAAATTCTTAACTTCTGTACAGTACTTAAATGTATCTTAGAGGCTTTTCCAATAAATAGACTGGACTCAAGTTATACATGGTTTCCTAAAACCAGTTTTCCCATGTGGTTTTATATTCTAATGCACAAGAAGTCATTATTTTCATTTACTTTTGGAGTTCCTTAAAAAAAAAATCCCATCCCCTGCAGTTTGTTTTAAAGATCTTTCTGTAATGTAAATCATCCACACATATAACACTATTACAATAACTATAAATGATAACTTTCACTTTCTTCCATGAATAGCCCTTCAAAAAATGAGGGAAGGCACTTGAGAAAACAAGAAATGAGAAATGCAGATAGTCCAGATGGTTGTGTCAGTTCAGTAACATCAAAGAATCTTGAAAAAAACAAAGGTAAATTCAAAAGCTTTTCATGGAACCAATTGGAAAGTTGTGGTATAAAACAAAAAATAATGTGGTACTTTATTATATTGTGATGTAAGATATTGGTAAATATTATAAAATATTAAAATGTACAGTATATAGAGGTTAACGCCTCTATGAAATTTGACTTTCAGGTTTAAAAAATGTGGGCTTAGCTTGATCCATTGCTGTTCTTAGTCTGGTTTAACAACTACACTAAAATAGTTACCCATCTCCTTTTTGTTTGAGGGAAAGACAATTACATTTATTAATCTAGAATCCCAATAAAGTCTGTGCTATGTGCAAGCTATGTTTGCCAATTCTTTGACGAATTGAACTGTTTGACTCACGTAAGAACTGCTTAGTAAACTTACATTTGATAGTGAAATTGGTCAACAGTTCAATTTCCTTTAAATCAGGAATAAAGATAGAAAGTGTGCTCAAGAGATAAAAGAACAGATTAATTTTAGGGAAGAAAACAGTAAAAAAAACTTAGGCAAATTTATTAATGATAAATATATGTTGATGGCAATACCAATCCATATAATTAAATCTGGAAGGCCAGAAATGGTCCCGTTTCCAGGTACTGCACTTACTGGGATCCAAAACGGGCACGTGGGGACTTCTGGGAGAGGTGGTGCGGGGGTAGGTGGGGCCAGCCAAGGGTGGGATTTACCAATTCACTGAACTGGCTATAAAATTAGCTACTGATTTGCCCGAACTGGGGTGAACCCATAGCAGCCCACCCTTGTCTAAGACTGACTAAGTATAAATGTCTTCGGACCTGGTAGAAGTGATAGTTACAGACTGCAAAAATCTCAGAAAGAAAAATTCACAGACACAAATATCTCTCCTATGTTTCCTTTGTTTGACATTTCCAGACACTGTCCATTAAAGAAATTGTTCTATTTATTGGTAACAACTGACAGGGATTAAATGTACTTGAATAAAATTAGCTATTAGGAGAAATACATTCAATTTTTCCCTGAACCATCCTGCCAATTGCAGTCCACATATTTTATTCAGTAGAAATTAGGTGTCATCATTAGCAACTAAATATTTGTCTAATCATATTCCTGCCGCTATATGTTTACTTTCTTGTATGTGATAAATAAAGTAGGACAGGAAGATAGAATAGTGAACCAATATAGAAAGATACATGAGACCATATGTGCAATTGTTTGAATTGTATTGTTAAATAGAGAAAATGTATATTTCTGTAGTAGTTACTTATTCTGGACGTGAGTGACTTGAAATTAAATGCAGTGGTTATTATTTGCTTGTTCTAAGCATACCTTTGCCACTATTGAATGAGTTCCTTGTTTTGTACTTTTTTGTATGTTGCAATACAAAATATTAAATACTAGTATTATTAAATATTTCTATATGATTTAATGCAACATTATTCATGTTTAAAACCAAAATTCAGAGAATGTAAGACTAATAGCAGGAAAAAAGAACAAGAACCATTTTAAAATTAATATAAATATTTTTATATTATAACTATATGTGTGTCTGTGGGTTTATATACCTGAGAGAGAGAATCTCAGATCTCCTCTAATAATAAGTATTGATTTATTCAGATTGGTCCAAAACATCTCAATCTCTTGATGTTTCTGAAGAAAATGATGGTTGGTCTAGTGCAGAAGATCCATTTAATTCATCAGATGCAGAAGAAGAGGGAAAGGGAGAGAAGAAATTGGTAACCTTCGCCTTTATTGTAGAAATGTGATGGGATGTATTAATCCACTCACTCAATAAGTAATCACTAAGAAAAAATTAATGTTTGCATTTTTATAATTACAGTACAGAAAAGAATTATATATATATAGATTTGAACAATTCTAATGTAGCTATTAATAACATAACATAATTATAAGTTATAACATTTCTTAAATATTCTGAATATTTAAATGTATGAATGTAAAGTCATATACATATTAGAAAGCTGTAATCCTGAAACGTTATTAAATGGTTTTTAATTTAACCCAGAAGTCTGCATTTGGGAGCTTCATTGTAGAAAAACTAAACTGACACCACTGTTTAGATATGTCCCAAATGTCAATCTATTTATTGTGACAGTTCTAATACTTAGATGATTATTTCTTATTAAACCAATTGTGGTTTCTCATTTTTGTATTTAGGTTCCTGGTAAATATACTGTTGTAGCCAGTTATGATAAAGGCAACTCAAATGATTTGATCCTGAACAGTGGAGAGTTAGTTCAGCTAATCCATGAAGGAGCAGATGGTCTTTGGTATTGTACTTTAATACAAAATATATTGAAATATAATTTTTCCCAGTATCTACATGCTATTCTAGATATATAACTACGTTTAAGAAATCTTGAAGAAGCTTAGAATATCCCCCCTCCCATTATAAAAACAGTCTTTGATAAAACTACAACAGTACAGTATAGAGCAAACTAAAACAATTCAGTATAAATAGCATAGAGTCTTGGGAAGTTAATCCAATTCACAAATGTAATAAGTTTTTTAGTTTGTTTCTCAAACTAAATTTACATTTAATATACATATTATCATATCTCAAGAGCAGGGTTGGGCTTCAAAAACCGCAGCAACGAGTTCGCTGCCCGGTTGCTGTGTGGGCTTGGCCATGGTGGACATGGCCTAGCCAGCCTCCTGCACCATGGTGAGGGGGGCGTTTTCGCCTTCCCCGAGGTCCAGAGGCTTTCCTGGAGCCTCTGGGAGTGTGAAAATGGCCTCCCCCCCTCAGCTCCAGACACTCTAGGGAGACTGCAAATGACTTGTTTCCAGCCTCCCAGAACTCCCGATTTTCACCCTCCCCGGGGTCCAGAGGCTTTCCTGGAGCCTCTGGGAGTGCTAAAATGGCCTTCCCCTGGACTCCGGACACTAAGGAGACTGGAAACAACTCATTTCCAGCCCCTCTGAACTTCTGGGAGGCCCAGTTTTCGCCCTCCCCGAGATCCACAGGCTTTCCTGGAGCCTCTGGGAGTGTGAAAATGGCCTCCCTCCAGGCTCCGGACGCTCCGTTCTTCTCCCTCCCTAAGCCT
>JANHFL010002880.1:229504-248583 GCA_032468155.1 Oxyrhabdium leporinum | reverse complement strand
CCTGGGAGGGGCGGGAGGGGCGGGGCAGAATGGGCAGGGCCAGCCAGGAGTGGGATTAGGGGGTTCGGTGATCCCCGCAGAATCATTGCTAAGGGTACACCTGAATACTCACAAACCCCCAGCAGCCCACCCCTGCTCAGGAGAGAATTTACAAGATAAAATATTGTCTGAGATGGGAGAATGAGAGTCTAACTTGCATTCATATCATAGCTGGAAATCTGGAATGTTCAGAATGTATATAAGATATCATTCCAAATACAATCTATATCTAAACATGGGGTGGCTATATTGCTTCTGAATTTAGCCATAATGTTTTGATTTGTAGATGCTGGATTTTTCAACAATTTGACAGCAATTGTGTATTTTTAGGTATCTGAGGAACTTGAGCACAAACAAAGAAGGATGGGTCCCTATCAACATTTTGATACCATTACTCAGTAACTCCAAATCTGCTTTCTCTCTCAGCAGCTCAGGTAAGATTCACTTTGCAGATGATTGCATTTAGTTTCACTTATCAAATAGATTTCATCATATATCTTTACAAAAATTGTCTTTGCTTAGATATCCCTTCCCCTTAGGTGGAATGTTGTACATCTATACAGATGTTTGTATCTATATTGTTTTACAGAGATGGTTTTATTCAGTTTTATCTTTACAAGTTTCTTTTACACCATTTAGGGAAAATTTCAGTAAGCAATTTAGAAATATATACAAACCTAACTGTATAATACCCTGCTAATCTATATGTGGTTTTTTTACCAGAATCTGCGGCGGGCTCAAGTACACTGAGTTCATCTTCAAGTTGTAGTGAAAATTGCAATGTCAGCACCCCCTTCTCAGATACTAAAGGTTAAATTGAAAGTTCCACCACAACTCTCTGAAGGTTTAAAACTGCCAATGTGACTATCAGATGTTAAAGAACTAAAGAAGCATCATGACTTCACACCTCTCAGTTGTTGTTCTTGTGTTTAAAGATGGTTTAGTCAGTGAAGATTCTTGAAGAACCTGAATACATTGGCAACGGATTAGTGGGAATAACTCTACTGGAAGCTGCAGCATAGAAACCTATCACTCTTCAAGAATGAAATGGACCTTGTCATGGATATCTTGGAAAGAATATTACCAGCAGCCAGTAGTTTCCATTGTGTAAATCTGACTAGTTAAAACAATAATTATTAAGTTAATATGGAATGTAGAAAACAACAACTGAAAAACCTGATCCTCATAAATAAATGAATAAAAGCCATAGGGGATCAAAATATAACATGCAGGAAATTACAGAGTTGGGTATTTGCTAATTTGATGTAGTATTTCTTTTCTAACTTCATTTTCTGTGGCATGTCCCGTAGCCATGATGAAAAAAAATAATAATCTGACGTATTTTTAACACTGAACCAAATTTTATGACCAATTACTATTGTTTATGGATTTGTGATAATTTAGTATTTATTTGGACATACAAATCTTTGTAAAAAAAAAAGAATGAAAATATTGTAATCCATTTTTGTTATAGTTAAGATGATACTACAATGTCACAAAATTGTCCTCAGCTTTTGTCCTTTGGCAACTAGGCCAAAAGCTGTTCAATCATTTTAGAATTTTCTAAATCTCTATGTGACTGAAAACCTAGCGTTGCTTCTTTTTTTTAAATTCAGTTTGTTGGAAAACTGAAGCCATTACACAACCGGAATAGGAAATAAATTCTTAAGTATTTTACTTTGTGTAAAATAGAGTAATATTGTACAAACAAATTCTTCTAAGAAAATGATTTATAAATCTATCTTGCCAAAGGAAGGACTACTTAAAACCACATTTAAACCATGCTGGATTCACTCATACATCTGAATTAATTTACATCTCATGCTGGTGTTATGTGGAAATGAATGTTTGACTTTCAATATTTATGAAAACAGTAGAAATATAACAAGTTTGTCTGGGTTTTGGCTCTGGATATATAACCACTGACTTTGATTGTTCCAAATGTCAGAAAGGTTCCTGGCCAACATAACCATCTACTGCAGCTGACTGCGGTTAGTACACCAAGATACTATTTTTGTATGTCTGTTTATATGTTTATGTGTTATGTATTAATGTAAAAATATCTATTTATATTCTTCCAGTCTTTGCATTTCAGCTTTTTAAAAGGCATCAGTATGCAGTCTTTCCAAGGCTTTAATTAATACACTTTCAGCATGATCTATCTTTCTCTGAACCTTCTCAGAAAATGGGGCCATGTCAGCAAAGCCAGCATTGGCTCTTTTCTGCTAATCTACTAGCAATATTCTTTATAACTTATTTTGTAAATATGGATGTAAAAAAAAGAGAAAAGAAACTTTTTTTGTTTACAACATTTACCGAGAAGGAAGAATGTAATGCTGGAGTACATACATAGGGCTTGTCTCTTCTTTCCTCTGCCAATCTGCTTTGGCTTGGGAAACAGTAAGTGACTTTTTAATATATATAAAATACTTGGTTATCATTGGCTTCTGTAAAGAGCTACCGCAGGGAAACAAAGTTCTTCAGAAGGCTCTCCTGTCAAATCCTGTTTACCTTATACTTGCCAATGTCATTTCATGTGCTTGTACATGTGTCATCGCACTTTAATAGCCAATATTTCAATTTTCTACTGCTGATGTAAATTACTAGTACAAAATCCAGTATCCTTATTGTATGTATGACACTTTGAATAAATTTAAGCATTTCTTGTTGGTTGGTCTGAATATATAGAGGTGTGTGTGTGTGTGTGTGTGTGTGTGCACGCGCATGCGTGTATTTTGATTTGTTTTGTTTCTTAGCACAAGTAGAAGTTGAATTGGTGCAGTAAATCCACTTGCAGTCATAATGGGTGCAGAACAAGACAAAGCCTATATAGTCTCTATTCCTAAAGCAGCATTTCAAGACTGACTTCTCCGCTTTCCCTAAAACCAATTGTTTTACAATATAAATTTGTTGTTTTGCCAAGTGTCAGGGCAGTGATCAGGTGCTCAGATAATTGGCTCTTTTGGAACCAGAGACAGTAAGCAGACCATAAATGGATTTTAAGCTTTACTATTGACTCAAGCAAACTGATTTAAAAGCATAACATAAAAAGTATACATATCGAATATCTTACATGCTGCCAAGAACTCCTTAATAACAGCAGAGATACCCCAAGGGCGACCAATTCCAGAGTACCCCTTGCTAGGTCCCATGCAGAAGCTCCCAACAAACAACAGCTCCAAGATTTTTATTAAAGCCTGGCACCGTGATTATGGTCATGAGGCTACAAGACCTGATCTTGGCTGGGTGGCACATGACTGGGGTAGAAATAGAAAGTCTTGAGACTTTCATCATAAGAAAAGCTTTGAAGATCCCCTACCTTCTGTATGCAATCATTAAACGAATAAAAAAACAAAACAAAAAAGGAGCTCTAAACTTCTACACTTTTATTAATAGGAAGAAATCAAAATGTGTCATTAAACTCAAAATAACAATGGTCTTCTGTAGTACCACTATAGTAATAGTGGTAAAATTTAATTTTTGTTTCTAGCTTTCCATGATAAAACTTGACTTTAGAATAGAAAAACAAGGTATGCATTGCCAGTGTAAGACATTTAACATAGTTCTAACAGCTGATCTGTAATTACTGATGTAGGTCTTTTAAGAGCCGTCCAGCATCATTATTTTTGCAAAATTATGCATTCATTTTTTGAAATTAAAATCTTAAAACAGATTTTGGTTATCTAATTGAATTTTTCTGTCCTGACCATTCCCAGTTTTATTATAGTCTAATACTTCAGCAAGGAACTGGTATGGGAATCACTGTCATATAATAATTAGTTGCAAAAGAAAATCTGGATAAAAATTGTGGGAGTATATGTTGAGAAATGATTTGCAATGGAAAAAAACGTCACTTTGTGGGGACTTTTGTGAGATGCAAATTGTATTTCTAACACATTCAAGGAGAAAATACTGCTCAACAATAGAGGAAATAGATTACATTAAATACTGCTCAACAATAGAGGAAATAGAGTACATTAAAAGGAAATAGATATGATTACATTAATAATATCATGTACATGAGTTTCTTGTAGATTAAACAGCCAGAACAAATAGAATGAAATTATCATATCTAATAGAACCTACAGATCAGCGTTTCTAGCAAAGCTGTTCATTAATGGCAGTTATCACTTTCATAAACCCAGTTGGATTCTGTCTAAACCTAGATATTGAACTTGAAAATAATAATGTTATAACTTGATCTTATTGCTTTTCTTTTGGACCACTAATATTGAGGCTTCAATTTTGGGAGAATAAGAAAAAAATAATGCCTAATATGTGTGTAACTTTATCTTTAACATGTTCCTTTGTCTTCTACCAGGACTTGTATCAAAGCCAAACTAGTTATGATATGGATTACCTGAATGTTATGAGGGATTATGAAGGGATTATAGAGCCAGTTGTTTAGGCAGTAAACTAGAAACCAGGAAATTGTGAATTCTATTCCTGCTTTAGACATGAAAGCTGGCGGGGTGATTTTGGGCCAGTCGTACTCTCTCAGCCCAACTCATTTCACAAAGTTGCTGTTTTTGGGGGGGAAAGAAGGAAAGAGTATTAGGTGTGTTCTCTTCCTTGCGTTATTTATAAAAATAATAAAGAGAAGATTAAAAAATCTAAAATAAAATAATGCAGAGAACAGGATTTCTGAGCCTTGGCCAGTTGAAGATGTGTGGATATCAACTCCCAGAATTGCCCAGCCAGCCATGAGAAATTGAAGTCTATACATTTCCAGGTAGCCAAGTTTCAGAAGCATGGCCATGGAAGACCATTCAGCATTCAGTGGTATGAGAACCATCCCAGACCTCTGCTTTCTTTCTAAATGAAAGATCTCCATCTCTCAAGTTTACTTGTTGTTATTGTTTTTGTGGGGACTACAAATTTTTAAAAAAAGCTACAGGAGTCATTTTAATTAGGAGAACAGTAAAGTTCAGTTCCCGGATTCTATTTAAGGCTGTCCCACAAAATAATTGTTTTTTAAAATTAAAAGTCATTGAAGATCCAGATTATTTAAAAATAATTCATCAGATAAAATGAAGAAAATACATGTTCTCCATAGTTTCTGCAGCTATTGCTGCAACATCTCAGAGCGGGGAGGAAAAGGCCAATATGATATCATTGAAACATTTCCCAGTTTTCATAACTTTGCAAGTCATGCTTCCTCTTTTCTGTTTTGCAGAACTACTCTCCTCACATCTTGCAACATGCACATAATTTTTTCAGGAAACTATTATTGGTCTGTTTTCTATACTTGATGAATATTTTCCCCCATTCCAAAATGAGCAGTCTTTCCAATCTTAGCTAAAAACACAGCATCTTTAATTTTTTAAAAAAAATATTAGGCAATTAATTGATAAATATTAACATAGTCATACTTACGGACAGGTAATCTTATACTGACATGCTGCATTAAAGATTTCCCTTTTTCCAAATCCTCTTTAAACTCTTAAATGTGTTTAGCAAAAATCCAGATTGCTTTAAAAAAACATTGTTTTGTATTGGAAAAGGTTCAGTTTTCAGATTTGTAGGTATATAATCCTTAAAATCATAAAACTATGGATTTTTTTATAGAAACCTTTTAGTATTGTCTGCTAAATTAATGAATTTCAAAGCTTAGAAGTTTAATGTTTTAATCTTTTAAAGTCTGCAGCATGAAAATTTTGGTTGAAAGAAATTCCCACAGAACATTTCTGATGTACAAAATTACTGAAATGTATGGTGGTTCTCAATTTGAAACCGGTTTCTTGTGGGTTTCAGGGTTCTGTGGGTTTCAGGGTTATTGTGCATAATTCAGTGACAAAGCATGTTATGAAACTCAATTGGTAGATTGGTACTTGGTTTACCAATCTGCTGTTATGATTTTACTAAGCAATTACTCTCTCTCTTAACAACACTTCCTTGCAACACATGCATTTTCTGATTTCGAGTAATTGAACATTGTGCTTTAATTTTTGGTTTTGTTCATATTTCAGGTTCTAGTTCTCTTTTTTAGCTAGAATTTTCTTCCAAATAAGTGCAAATGGTATTTACAAGCCAGAACATTTAACAAGAATTTTGTCACTAGTCAGACTGATGAGATGTTAAAAATTTGAATATGTGCTTGAAGGAAAAATACAGTGATCAACTTTTTGTTCAACCACGGAACTCATTAGGTGACTCTGGGCCTCTGACCTCACCAGTATTGATATTTCACATGGGGGACTTACCCACATCTGTAATATTTCAAGTAATATTTCAGTCTGGAATAAGTATTCTTTATTATGCTCACTGGCCAGAGTTCTACCAGTTAATGAAGTAATTAATGTCTATTTTACATAAAATAAAAAATAATAATCAAATGAGATATTCAAGGTGCGTTGTGTGTTATAAACTAACAAAATTGTGCCAGAGAAATAGAATTGAACTGTAGCTGTGCATGAAATAAATCAGAAGAACGTCAGGGTAATCAAATAGGGAGTTAGGATTCTTTGTGATTCAGAACTCCCTCTTTGGGGATGTCTGCAAGTCATAAAAGTAAAAACAAAATAAAATGAAATGGCCAAAAAAGTCAAAATGGCAGTCCCCAAGGTGTAATCAAAACACTGCCTGGTTTTTTTTTAATGTGTATCACTTATGACTCCTTTGATCACCCTGCTCTATTAGCCCTCCAGGTTTTGCCCTTTTATCATTAAGTATTAAATCATCTAATATCCCATTGTTTCTGTTTGAAATATTTCACCTGTCTATTCTGGTGGTTTCAAACTTTCTTCCATTTGATTTTATCTACTGGTTTATTTAAAATAAATCCTGCCTGTTTTGAGTCTACTGGAATTTAAAACCTGATTTTTCCATCCCCTTCTTTTGGCCTATCTGGTGTGCCAGAGCCAGTGTTAGGGTTTTGGAGCTTTCTCTTCTTCACCCCTCCTCCAACCGAAACATTGAAACAGAGAACTTTGCTCTCAGAGTCCTTGCTGAAATATCAGTACACAATTTGGACACAACATTTTGGTTTCATCATGATTTCCTGCTACTTCGGTGTTTTGCTTTGCCTTCTTTTGCTTGCATCTCCCATTGCAAGGACTTCAGGTATGACACATCTGAAAATGTTTGTTGCGGTCATGAATGAATTATTAAATGCTTTCCTTGTTTTCTATGATTCAACTTTTATTCAATAATGTTTAATATCTTGGAAAACCTATAGCTAAGATTTTAGTAAAACAGATTTTAATGCATCATAGATCAGCAATCACATTCCAAGAATAAGATTTTTTAAAAGTAGCAAGTGAAACCATTCTTGAAATAACGTTTTTGATTGTTGTATATTGCAGATATTAGTATGAGGAAAGACATCTGAACAGAAATGTTATATGCATTTAAATATTTAGCATTTTATAGTTTAGTTTTCTGTAATCAATTTATGATTACAGAGTAATAGAGTGAACAACTTATAGAGTGAACAAAAGTCTATTTTCAGTATC
This sequence comes from Oxyrhabdium leporinum, assembly GCA_032468155.1. Classification (NCBI taxonomy): domain Eukaryota; kingdom Metazoa; phylum Chordata; class Lepidosauria; order Squamata; family Cyclocoridae; genus Oxyrhabdium; species Oxyrhabdium leporinum. The sequence continues at coordinate 241,090 of JANHFL010002880.1, read as the reverse complement.
CCTTTGCAAGAAGGGAATTTATAGTAAACTTGTGGTGGTTTTATTCTTTGCATCAGAATGACAAGACAAGCTAAGCTGTGGATTCATTGTTTCATTTTAAAATTGCAAATTAAGACCAAATCCCATTCTTTATCATTTAAACTGTGTACTATATATTCAAAGTTATCAGGAAAAATTAAAGAACAATATAAGCAAAAGTGAAACAAGTATTCGGTCCAGTTTTCATTTCATCTAAAATACAACTTAGTTCCCAGTTAGTAAATGTAAATACAATAAAATATTGATAACAAATTCTTTTTAAACTGCTGTATGCTTTCCTTGAGAGAATTTAAAAATACAGCCATACTGCAATTAAGCCTGATGGTCTTTGAATCAAGGAAATAATGGAGGACAGGCCTATCAAAGGCTACTAGATTTGAAATGTCAGTGTCACCTCTTGACTGGAGCCAGAGTGCCTTCAAATACCAGTTGCAGAGCAACATCAGTGGGGAAGGGCTATGTCTCTGTTTCCTGTTTAGGAGTACCCAAGAGGCTTCTGACTGGGCACAGTGAGAAAAAAAAATGCTGGTCTATGATTTGACCTGGTCCAGAAGGGTGGTTCTTGGATTCTTCAGTCCTTGAAGTAGAAAATTCAAATCATAAAATTGTGGGAGAAATATTGAAAATACTTTTTAAATGGCTGTACAGAGGATACACGCATTCCTTTTAATATTTAATGTTTCTACACAATAAATAATTGTTTCAGTAAATCCAAGAGGAATTTCAATTTGTATTTCTTGAACACTCCTGGATGTTCTGGAGCAAACTGTTTTGAAATACGATGCAAGATAATTAGCTTAGTTGTGTGAAAAGAGAGAGAAGTTTCCTGATTTAAAAGAATTTTTTCCATACACTGGGATTGCATAAAAGCTGACCTAACTCTATGCTGTTCAGACCACTTCATAGGATCAAGGAAAAGCTGACCATCCCAGACAAGAAAGTGGAAGAGGTTAGTTGAGAATTACTGCTAGAGCTAATCACAATGACTACCATCCTCACTGCCATTTAATCTGACTGGTGATGGCAACTATGTGTTATATAGTATAACTTAACTGTTAAAAAGTAGACAGAAGACACGGGTCATGGAGACTGCTACTGCCTTCAGGTGAAAGAGAGGTTAAGAAGGGGAAATGATGCAGACAAGCAGCATTACAGGACACTGATTGAGCTAGCACTGAAATGATGTGAATAATGCTAAATGTTGAACATTTTTTTCAGATGGGAACCATTTTTCAGTGCCCACTGAAACTTAAGATAGACTATGTGATTTCTGGTGGGATGGTGTTTCATTTCAGTCTGATGAATACAGCTGGCTCATTGTTTCTGTTTTTAAGTTTTCTTAAGGCACAAGGAAGCCAGCAACATCTTACACAGAGCTAGGAGAGCCAATTATTTCTTAGAAGAGCTTAAACCAGGATCACTTGAGCGGGAATGCCTAGAAGAGAAATGTTCGTGGGAGGAAGCAAGAGAAATCTTCCAAGATAATTTGAGGACTGTAAGTAACAAACTATTATGGACAAATAGACTTCTTCTGCTGACCTATTATTGTTTCTAATGAAATGTTAGCAGTTGATAACTTGACAATAAGCCTGTTGTTATAAAGAGTAAATGAGCCAAAAAAATAGGACATACTAGGAATGTATTAAAGACATTCCATTCAGAATACTAAATGAGCACTACAAACCATGACATATTATTATAAAAGTTCTCACAAACAAGTCCTAAACCACTCATCAGATCTCGCATAGCCAAGCAACAGCTATATAAAATCTAATTCGGGCTATCACACTTTGCAAGAATTAATTCATGATAGCATCAAAGGGTGGAAAAAGCTGGATCACCCTAAATTGTGGTCTCTTACAATTACATTTCTTCTCAATATGTTTTCTGGTTCCTTATGTGTATTATGTGTAGATTTCTCAATTTCTTTGCCCTGTTGGCCAACAGGCAACAGGTCTTTGGTCTGTAACCTCCTTATCTCACCAGACTTGCCCTTCTTCTGGGTCATATCTTGATTCATGCCCAGAAAAGGAAATATGTAGAAGAGGAAGAGGGTAGAACTTCTATTGGCCAAAGTACTTCTGAATATTGTACAGGCAGATTATTTTAAATATATACTTTTAGGACAGGGTCAGGGAAGAACCATTACTTTTTTAAAATCTAAAGTATAAGGAGAATCCAAAGCTTGAAGCAGTGTCTGCATACAGCTTGTTCGTGACTCCATATGATCTCAAAGCAAATTTCAATAAGACAGACTAAAGGTCATTCCATGTTCAAGGTTATTTGCTTGTTTGTTTATATTTCGTATTTCTTAACCACCCATCTCCCTGAGAAAGGGACTCGGTGATGCCAAGTGATGACCTCTGTATGATGTCACAACAAAGTGGGACTTCAAACACTTACATTTTCAGTCCAGAAGCAACAATTCTCTAGCAGCTGCAGGCTGGGAGCTACAATTGGTAGGAGTTCCATCTCACCATCTTCCTGCTATTCAGATTCTTCTTTTCTTCAAGAACCAAAGCTTCCCTGTTTGTCAAATTATGACAGCTTGTTTTGGTGAAGGAGTGGGATATAAATTGTGTCTTGGTTTTGGCTGAAAATTGGCTGAAGAGAGCACTGACTGGCTCAAACAAGCAAATGACAGTTGTGCACAGGCACCAATGTTGTTGAAGCCAGTGCTATTTCAGTCCAGAGGAGCCTAGGATCTCCTAGTCACCTTCTTCAGAAGGGGGGGGGGGGACAGTTGTTCTGATTATGCTAAGAGAAAGGTTCAAGTAATTTAAAGTAATCTACAGTACCATGGAGGTAAAGCAGATTTAAAGAATTTTAATGAAATAAATTGTACTTGAACAAGAACTAGATACTATTCTTTCCCTACTCTGATTTATGCTTATTCTCCCTCAACACCACCACTACTTTCATTTCAAACATTTTCATTTCAGATCTTTAAATTAAACACCCAACTACACGCAAATTATTGTTTCTCAAACCTTCATATTCAGACCTTAGCTAGCGTGCATCTAAAATACATTATCTGCACTTGCACTCAAACCAAAATGACAAAGCTAGAATTGCCAACTTGATTGTTTGGTAATTCTGGGTTGTTGTGAAAGGAAATGCAAAATGATATTTTGATAGTTCATGTGTACAGTAATGGCACAATCTGTGTGATAGGGAGTTGTAATTCCATCAGCTATGTATATGCTACATAAGTATACATGTATGAATATGAAGCCGATACATATCAATTTCCTTTCATATGCTGTGTCTGGTAGAACATCATTTTGAACTGTTAGGATATATTGAGGCACTTTTACTAAACTAGCTTTAGAGAAAATCTCTCTTCCTACTACAACTCCCAGCATTCTCTGTTACTGGTATTAACCATATAGAATACAGATCACGGGAGCTAAAGCCAAATTAAGCAAAAGAACAATATAATGCCTTTGTTTTTAATTTACTTGAGGATAAATTGTTGAATACATGAATGGAATGTGTCAAGGATCCCCAAAACATTTTAAACTAATAATACACTTAGAAATGTTTTAAGAACTAAACTTTATTATGAGAATTAGTGATGAAAGAATTCCTGTATCCATATGTTAGAAGATGAAGCTGATAGCTTAGAAATCTCCTTGTTTCTGTGTTACCGAATTTTCTCTGGATTGATCACTTCCAGTTATTTTGGATTACTCTACTCATCACAGATAGCATAATTACACACTAAGCTTCATAGGAATTGTAGTGTAAAACACCTAGGGAATATTAGTTTGATGAGGATTGATCTAGGTATTACTGTGAAAAAACAACAACAATGTTGGATAATTTGCTTTGTATTTGTCCTTCTTCCTAGAAAGAATTCTGGGCAATCTATACAGGTAAGGGTTATTAATTTGAATGCCAATTAGCCAATTCTGCCATGAATGCCTTCCTGAAATGTGTGCTAATGTTGAAATGCTTATTTTCACAGATCCTGATCAGTGTGACTCCAATCCTTGCCAGAATGGTGGGACCTGTATTGATAGGCATCAAGACTACTTTTGCATTTGTCCTTCAAAATATGAAGGCAGAAATTGTGAAACAAGTAAATGTTTACTGACTTGGTAAAAAATAACATAAATGTTCTGCCCCTGAAGTGTCTTTTTTTCATATCAGCATGATCTTCAGATCAATATACTTGTGAGTCTTGTTGGAGATCTGTACTTATGCAGATTTGCAGAGCTGTACACTCCAAAACAAAGGTGATGCAAACTCATTAGCAAGCAGTACCCTTTCTTCTAAGGGAGCTGTATGAATACCAATCCCGATTAACTCTGTCTTCCATTCTTCCTTAGAATCTAGAACATGGAAACTCCTGTTCCAGAATCTGACTTCTTAGCCTTCTTTGCCAGCGGCAACACGACCCCACAACACTTTCCTATCCAAACCAGGAAAATATTAACTCATGTCTTCTTCTTTATGTTTAGGACCAGAAAGCAAGCTGAAATGCTTTTTTAAAAATGGCAATTGTGAGCAGTTTTGTATAGATTCCTCAACCACATTAAGACAGTGCTTTTGTGCAGAGGGATACAGGCTAGCAAGTGACCAAGTATCCTGCATCGCAGAAGGTAAGAATGAGCCATCACACCAATGTGTGGCCATGATATTCCTTTTCAGATAGATGCCAGTATATAGAACAGTGTTTCTCAACCTTGGCAACCTTGGGAGTTGAACTCCATACATCTTAAAGTTACTAAGGTGGAGAAACACTGGTATAGCTGGATGCCTCTTTACTATTAATTGACATGCAATAAACTGGTCCCAATGCTAGAATGAATTACAAAAGTAGTCAGCCTTCTAGCCTCTTCTAATTTTATCAGTCTCTGTATTGAAATACTGATCTCAAGATGGAAAGCGAGGACAGCCTGTTGAGCTGACATTCAAACCCTTGGCCAGAGCTCTCTGTTAGGACATCTACTTGCACTGGGAGGGAAATGCCTCATGCCATGTCATGCTGGCATTCTTCATGGCTTCAGGTAGGCATCTTTCACCAACCAGGAGATGCCAGGAACTAAGTCGTGCTTCTGCCTGCATGAGGCAAAATTGGGTGGAGAGGGTGGTGGTGGGTGAGAATAAGATCTTTCTACAGTGAAGACAGTTGTCTTTAAACAAAAGCATGATGCCTTCTTGGTGTTCAATCCTAAAGGACCATAAATAGTTGGATCCCTGTGAGACAGGCCTTGATTTTATTGGAAACAATTTTACCTGCTCTTCAATTGTACGAGCCAATAGCATTGCTGGGAATTGCGATTCAATTCCGTCTCTACAAGAAAGAGCCTTGTTTGGGGAAGTTCATATCTCAGGGGGCTGTTTCACTTTCAGATATTTTCATCTAACCTGGAAATCTCAAAACTGTGTCAGAAGAAGGAAAAGGAGAAATTCACCATTGGCTACCATTAATTTTTATAATTACCGATGTATATTTCACATTGATTTTTCATTTGACAGAAAAGGAAAGATAGCAATTCACACATGAGCATAGTTGAACACTCTTTTTTTAAAAAAATCATTATTTTTTATTATGCAATTTTCTTTTTTATATATACAATTTCCATATCTATAATGGCAGTGTACTGTCTGGGTACAATCTCTTTTAAATATAAGTATTAAATCTTATACATAGAATAAGATTTATGAGAATAATAGTTATAGTTATTGTATGTATAAGATAGTTGAACATTCTTAAGAACATGAAATTATAGAAGACGAACAGCAAATAGATGCTATTATTATAATTGAAATACTGCAGTATTTATGTCATGTGGGATTACAGAAATAGAGCTTTTGACTTTAAAAAGCATTCACATTACTATAGTTCAAAATCTTATTGATTTGCCTGAAAATATTTAATGTGGTTTTGAAATACTATTCCTGATTATAATATTACAGTTGATTATCCCTGCGGGAAAATACCTGTTCTGGCAAAAAGGTCAAATGAAGAAACAAAGATCATAGGTGGTTATGAGTGTCCTCCAGGTGAATGTCCATGGCAAGTAAGTGACTGTCAGAATTTAATACACTTTAAATTAAAATTAGTTGAATCACTCACATTTGTATAGGCATCCACCCACTGTCTTTGTACTTCGCAAGATACATTAGGAGAATGTATGTCAGACCACTAATTTCAAAAGAAAGAGATTGACTACAGTGCACAAAGACAGATTTACAAGTTACTGAAACTTTGCAGAATGTTATGATAGATAAGATGCCTTTACTTCTCCCATCTTTTCTCCCATTGTCCCCTTTTTGAGTGCAGCCCTTGGTATGCCACACAAAATTGAATGCAGTCCTTAACCCAAAAATGCTTGCCCATCTGTGCTCTGGTTTGGATTAAGCCAGCAAGATTACTGCTTGATAACATGCAAGTAAACCGTACAATTTGATTATCAAATATTTAGGCTCTCATAACAGACAATGGAAATGAAAGATGTGGAGGTGTTCTGGTTGCTCCATCCTGGATCATTTCAGCAGCTCACTGCTTTCATCGTGTCCACCGACGAAATCTCAGGATAAGGCTTGGTAAGATGGTTTCGTTAACTTTCTAAAACTCGGTGAAATTGAGGAGCACCACACAGAAAGGTCTGTCCCATTAATTTTACCTACATCTTTAAACATCTATTTTCATATCAATTGCTCTTGCACAGGTGGACAACAACATGAACTATTTGGCTCTGTATGACTTCTTCGAACAGTTTCCATTCTGAAATTAAAAAAGCATTCCAAAATAAGGAACAATGGGAACCTGAAACAAGCTCCTTTTCTCCCTTGTTCTTCATCCTAGGGTCACTAACATAAGTAAGGTGGTACCTCTTTCAAAACACTACCTACAATGCAATCTCTGGAAAACTGGCAAGGAGGTTTTTAAAATAAATATTAAATATTATTATTATGATTCATCGTACAGTCAGCCACATATTTAGATTACATTTGGCATGTTTGTCCACCTACTGAATCCTTCCCAAGAACCTGGGATAGGCAGGATGTGAATGTTTGATTGTGTTAAAGGTATCATCCTCAGAATGTAAGTTTTTCTGAGTAAAGCTGCCATTTGCAATTGACCGGTGGTGATTTTGTCAGGGCTGCTGGTGTTCAAGTGATGTGACAGATGTTTTGGGATTGCATCCAAGGTGCCATGTAACAATAATGACAGCAACCTTAAATCCCATGACATGAGAGCAGCAGCTAAGTGTGTATTTTCCAGCCAATTTTAGACAGATGTAAGCATAGCAAAGCAGCAGCAGCAATGGATGCATTTGAACATACACTGCAAACAATAACTAAAGTACCAATTTGTTTTAAGGTCAAGGCAAAACTTTGGAATATGGGTATGTCTCAAACTTGGCTCACTTGAAACAGCCATTTTGAACTAAGTAAAGTTTTATGTTTAAAATGTTCTGCACAGTTCTCAAAAAATGAGTCCTCAAAATCAAATTTTATATTCCAGAAAGAATATCCTGATTCAGTAAACATTACCAGTAACAGTAATTCAGCACTATAAGAGAAAAGAAAAATTAAAAAAACTTTCCATGGAGAGAGAGAGAAAAAGAAATAAAATATTTCTATTGTAAAAGAGGAAGTAAAAAAATAAAACTTTTTGTATTCGTCAACAGATGAAGAGATTAGTTAGGCCTTGTGCATTGTGAAAAGGCCTTTTAAATAAATCAAGTATTGCTTTTTTTCAGGTGAATATTACATCAACCATAGAGATGAAGGCGAACAAGAAAGAGGAGTTGATGAATTAATAATCCATGAAAAGTATTCTTTCAAAACCCTTGACAATGACATTGCCTTGCTGCGATTATCAGCCCCAGTCAACTTCTCTGAGTATGTGGTGCCCATCTGCTTGCCACCTCCTCGATTTGGAGCAGACATATTGAACTACATTGAATTCTCCACAGTGAGTGGGTGGGGGCGTCTCTTGGAAGGCGGGGCTACTTCAGCACTTCTAATGCGAGTGGTAATCCCCAAAATACACAAAAAGGAATGTGTTTTTCACACTAACTTCAGTATTACAGACAACATGTTCTGTGCAGGTTATCTGTATGGGAATAAAGATTCTTGTGAAGGTGACAGTGGTGGACCTCATGTCACTGAGTACAAAAATACTTCGTATCTAACGGGAATTGTGAGTTGGGGTAAAGGGTGTGCTGCAATCGGAACATATGGAGTTTATACAAAAGTTATAAAATACTATCAGTGGCTAAATAATCATATGGATTCCTAATACATATTGCTTCCAAATTGCCCTTCATTGTCCAAATCCATAATATTTAACCTTTGAATTTAGCTTATAGCTAGCTTGTATATTTTAAATTAGAGTCTACATTTTAAATCTGTAGTAAAACTTCAATTTAATTAACTGCCATTAAATAATTTGAATGCTAAAAACTTTCATCCATTCACAATACAGTGGTACCTCACTACTCAATTATTTCAAAACTTGTTGAATTTAGTACTTGACACATTTTGTCACAAAATTGTTGTCCCAGTATTTGTTTGTTTGGAATGCAATGCACTGAAATAGGAAAAGGGGGACGGATATGGAGAACAGACAGGAAGTCGACCATACTGGGAAGGTTACTTCAGAAGGATCAGGAGGACAGCTGCAGAGGGTGGACAGAAAGATGGCCATGCTGGGAAGGACGCTGACATAAGAAAAGGGACAGATTGGAAGTCCTTCCTGGCCAAAGTAGGGTCACATAGTAAGTCACATAGTTTGTTTGGCATTCATCATTTTTACTACTCGTGCCTCCAAGAACCAATTAATGACAAGGACTGAGGCACCACTCTAATGGACCAATCTCTTGGATTTAGACAAGGCATTTAAATGTACTTTAAATTTTTCTTTATTCACATTATTTGCACATGATGTAGATATCCAAATAACCTGATCATGCCATTTGCATAATGCTGTCAATACACAAATTATGTCTATTGCTGTAAATGGCACATTTAGATTTTAGAAATGTTCTGAAGTACCGTAATGGATATTTTATTGGTATATTGCTGATTAAACTGAGTTTATGGTTTATTGATTTCTTAAGTTAGCTAATAAAAACATTTAAAATAAATTAACTTCTGGCGTGATAGGAACTCTTGTGTATAAATTTCATTAAATTTCATGGAAAATATTTGTTTAAGAGCTGGAAAACATATTTAAATGTTTGATTCATTGTGTTTCTGATTGCTCTGGATATTTTCATATGTGCGCGGGAGATGTTTCGTCATCTGTGTTTCTACTGACTTGGCCATTTTGTATCAAGTGTTGCAATTTTGCCCACAAAAAATACAACAGCTGTCAGTCAAATACAGCCTCCTTTGATGTCTGACTGTTTGGATATTTGTAGTTTAATAAACGAAACACACACCAGCTAATCAAAACTTTGCAAAACTGGATAGAGGGAGAGCTTCTAATCTACCACATAAGCTAAATGCTCTGACTGAATTAGGAAGTTACTTGAAATGTTAAGAATTTATAAAAACTTAGAATCATATTTGACTCTACAGTTGTGATGCTTCTGCTACTGTAACTATCAATCTCATTAGCACCATATCTGTACAGCAGAATTTTGCAGTAACAGTACAAAAGAGTTGGAAGGGACCTTGAAGGTCTTCTAGTTCAATCTCCTGCTCAACTAGGAGACCCTATACTACCCCAGACAAATGGCTACCCAATCTCTTCTTAAAAACCTTCAGTGATGGAGGATCGATGCTTCTGGAGGGAAGCCATTCAACTGATTGTCTTGACCGCTCTTCTAAATACTTAGGCCAATTAACCCTGGAGAAGGCCAAATCAATAATAAAAGAGAACCAGGGATATTGATCATCAAAATGTAATCACTGGAGCCTGTGGATGACATTGCCAAATGTTAGACAGTCCTTTATTTATTTATTTATTGGAATTTGTCAGACAAAAATGAGAACAAGAATAAGAGAATAAAAATACGATGACAGGGACAATAGGCACTTTAGTGCACTTATGCACGCCCCCTCTAATGACTTTGTATGTATTTACTGCAGAGTATCTATCCCAGGGGTGGGCAATTAATTTTCCCAAGGGAAACAGAGAAACTGGAACTGTTGTGGCAGGCCAAACCAATGTAACCTGATTTGATGTCCTCAAACTCCATCACCTCAATTCCTCAAACTGTTCCAAGCAAGGCTGAGCATTGCACAGGCTCAGAAAAGCGCTTTCTCTCTTTGTTTTCCTGCAGCCACCAGTCAACTGAAGGAGCTGGCTTGGTTTCCTCTCCTGCTTCCTGTGGTGGGTTTATTTACAGTTGATTTTTAATTTTCAATTGACTTTATATGGGCCAGACAGGGACAGTCAAGGGCCAGATGTGGTTCGGTGCCATAAAATGCCCAGGTCTGGATCTAATTCTAAAGAAACGTAGATGGACCTGCTTTGCTGTCCTTCTCTTAGCTCAGCTGCCAGCAAGATTTCATGGGATTCCTATTTGCAGAGACTTTCCTCTTATGGATCCACAGAGTAGAAACTCTCACTCATGTCCTCATATGATGTCCTTTCTATGATGTCCCAAGATGTGTTCTAATCACACCAATCATTTCCAAATAAGACCACACAGATAAATGTTACATTTATTATTTTTAAGGGTAACCTCACACATATCAGATGGCCAAATATCTTTTAAATATATAAATTAAATATATTGTTTTATTGCCCTATTCTTTTCTATTCTCAATAACAAATGTTCTGTTAAATTAGTTCTCTTTTTACTGTACTGTAAAAGTACTGTACTATACTTTTATTGTGAAGGCTGATCAAAGATTGTAATAAAGATATTTTAGTTGAAAAAAATATGTTTTACTGTGCTCTACTTTCTGCTGCTTTTTGAGATGTGTGTGAGAGAGAGAAAAGGGCAAAATGCAATTCTCTCTTATGTTCAAATGTTGCAGAAGTATACTTATAGTAGCATTAGCATTTGCTAGGACTTCCTTAGGAACAAGTTGCTCTGGGTTAAGATTTCTTTATGAAGAACTCAGAGAGGAGGCAGTGAAGCGCTTCCCCCAAGTACAATCTGCTTTCAACTTCTGGGTGAGAGAATTTCAATTTCCTTTAAATGTCAGTATCTGTGCTTAACAGTGAGGGGCAGCTCTCCTTTGAGGTATCCATCGCACTCCATACTATTAATCTTGTACTGACTCAAATGACCTTACTTGGTAAAGACCCGCAGTTCGAATTAGTCAGCACAATGATCTGAAGCATCCATATCTAAACAGGCTTTGGAGGACATGATAAGGGCTGGAGCAGAACAACAGGAAGCCTGATTGTTTGAACCTTGTTCATAGCCAGCACTGAAAGAGAACAAAGTGTTCTTTTCCACCAATAGGCACCATGGCTCCTCAGCTACTCCTCTGTCTGATCCTCACTTTTCTGTGGAGTCTCCCAAAGGCTGAAAGTAATGGTAAGAAGCTCTTCATTGTCTTTCTTTCTTTCTTTCTTTCTTTCTTTCTTTCTTTCTTTCTTTCTTTCTTTCTTTCTTTCTT